>CAUYPK010040633.1:0-14386 GCA_963574355.1 Loris lydekkerianus | reverse complement strand
TGAAAAGCATTTAACCTACTGATTCCTCAATTATTGTAATTGTTTTGGGTATATATTTTTATTTTTGAAATTTACCAGTGGCTGCTGCATTTTCCACCTCAGCTTATACTTGAGTCACTAAGTTTCCCCAGTTTTTAGGGTAAAATTAAGGGGGTCAGCTTATACTCAGGTCGGCTTATACTCGAGTGTATGCCATAAGTTGCATCTACACATTTCTCTTTAACAAATGTGTATTGAACATTTCCCAGATGTACTAATTTCCTAGGACTACCATGACAAAATACCACAAACTGGGTAACATAACAGAAATGTATTCTCCAACAGTTTTGGATGCTAGAAATCTAAAACTAAGGTGTTAGCAAGATTGGATTTTTTCTGCAGGCTCTGAGAGAAAATCTGCTCCGTGCCTCTCTCCTAGCATCTGCTGGTGATCAGCAATCCGTGAGGTTCCTTGGTTTGTAGATGTGTCCCTATCACCTTATGGCATTCCCCCTATGTGTCTCTTATGTGGGCAGTACTCCTTGGATTAAGGTCCACTCTAATCCAGAAGGAACTCATCCTAAATTGATGACATCTGCAGAGCCTCTATTCCCAAATAAGGTCACATTCATAGGTACTACAGGTCAGGATTTGAACATATGTCTTGGGATAACACAATTCAAACCACAAGTTCATGAATTTAAAAGCATTGAAATAAGAAAATAACTATTCTCTCACCACTATTGAATTAAATTTAAAAGTCAATAACAAAAATATATTCAAAAAATCTACAAATATTAATATTTGGTGTAGGAGACACCTGTGAGAAATACCTTGGTGATAAGGGATTGGGGAAGGGATTTAACATCATTTAACATCATTGGTCTCTCATTAAAGATCACGAGAGTACATAAGAGCATGTGAGGAGAACACCGACGTTATTGCATAGCAGTCTGCACACCCGTGGTGTATTACTTCTACAAATAACCTCAGGAGAAGCTATAGCGGCATCTTAGACTGACAGACTGCTGCTGAGATTGCTGCCGAGATGCTCGCTCCTACTATTAATAATATTGACTGTGACTTCTAAGGTGCTTCGGCACCCAAGACCTGAATGAGACCTACCCCGGGTAAGCTGGCGCAGCGGCCTGCGTCCAGACAGTTGCGTGGGCCGGGCCGGAGACCTAGTGTCCGGACTCCAACAGGCCCTGGGTTGGGGTCAGAGACACAGCATACCCGGCCCAACAATTTAGAAACTAGATAACACTTCTAAATACCAAGGGGTCATAGAACAAATCATGGTTGAAATTAGAAATTGAGTTGAATAAAAACAAAAGCACGATATATCAAAATCTGTTGGATTTCCAGTGAAAGAATGCTTATCGGTATTATAGGCTGAAGTTTTTATAGCATAATATTCTTATATTGGGAAAGTCGAAAGGATTAAAATGAATGGTCTAAATTTAGAACTTAAGAACCTAGAGAATGCGGGGAAATTAAGCCCCAAATAAGCATTTAAAAGAAATTAAGATAGATAAGAACAGAAATCAATAAAACAGAACACAGAAAAGCAATAGAGAAAAACCAATGGAAAAAATATCAACAAAATTAGTAAACTATGGCTAGGCTGATCATGTAAAGAAAACACATAAATTACCAATGTCAGAAATTAGAAAATATTTTCACAGATTCTATAGTCATTTAAAGGAAAAATTAGGAACAATTTTATACCAATAAATTCTACAACTTATATAAAACGAATGAATTCCTTGGAAGACACACGTAACCAAAGCTCACTGAAGATTAGCTAGCCTAGATTACCCTTATATCTTTTTTAAAAATTGAATTTATAGTTAAATTTGCAAATACATATATTTTTAAGAGTTACCTTTCAATATTGATATATATTTAATTTTTTCTCTAGATGCTTTTAAAATCCTAATCGTTTGTGTCCTGTAGTCTCACTATTATGTTGGCCAGTATGTTTTTTAACATGCGACCCATTGTGTTTCCTCAGTCTGAGGGTTTGTGGTTTTCATCAATTCTGGAAAATCCTCAGTAATATTGCCAGAAGTAGGACCACTCACTCTTGACTGCTGCAATGTTAGGCTCATTTTTGGTCTACAACTCCGAACATATCAGGAGACACTGCTGACACCAGCTCAAATTCCAGTTTCCATTGGCCCTCAATTATTAGCACTCTTCTAAACTTAGATATTATAGATTCCTTTTAAAAACCACCAGTACCCTGTCTCTAACTTAATTAGTAGAATATTTAAAAACAATGAAGATACTAAGTTCACAGGAGGGAAAAAAGAAAAAAACCAAACAATATATATATAACCAAGGTGAGGATCAAAATCTCCAACTAGTAAGGTCCCCAAACAATCTTTTCCTAATAGGATTATATTCCACAGGATTTGAATCCTCCCCACCCCACCCCCCAAAAACACCCAGTTTAGTTGATATAGGTGGTGTAGGATATTCTGGCTAAACCAGAAATTAGTGTCCCTGCAGCAGTCCAAGTTTTCAATCATAGGATCTGAATCTTTGAGTTTGATAGTGGGAAAGAAATAAAGCAAAATTTTACTCTCTTGTATAACAGTAGGTTTGCCATGTTTTATGTAGCACAGAATGCATCAATTACCGATTAGAATTTCATATTTGGTTCCATGGATCTGGGTTTTAGAGGAAGTTCTCATGAGGAATTATTCATAAATTAACTATATTTGTTATTTCTGCTCTTGATTAATGTTGCAGCAGAAAAGTGGGGAATGGCTCAACGGGAGACGCTGTCTCCACCTCCTTTCTTCTACTTTGACACAAAGAAGTCTATAGAGAGCCTACATCTATCTCAATATCCCTTCTTTTGTTCATTTCTACCAAACAAAACTATTTATAATGCTGTCTACCTGGACTCTGACTCTTCCACTGCCTTAAATAAGCTTTTCCAAAATAAATTTCTTTTTAGCCAAAAATTTTTAACTATATAGATTCCAAGAACAGTTCTCCAAAGCTACACACAATCCTACAATCTCTTTTTAACTTACCCACTAGTGAAATTAGTTATTTCCAATCAGTTCTGCTCCTTTGTTTTTCACTATATTTTCATAACAAAATCTGGCTCCAGCATTAATGTTGCTGGAAAAATCTGAGATATAGCCTAGTACTTGTAAAAGTGACTTGTACCCATGTGACTAGCATGGGCACAAGATATTTGAAAATTTCACTCAGAGAATTAGCTGGAAGGAGAATAATTACTTGTGTTCTTTTTAACCACTTTGAGCAATGAGTGGTCAAGTGTCCTATAGCACTGCTGAAGACCAATCCTGGCTTGATTGGTGCCCACAAGAATGGTTTCACTTCCTGTTTTTCAGGCTCAATACTTGGAAATAATTCTGCTTCCCTTATGGGCAAGTTTTGAAATGAATGTGTTGGTAAAGCAATTTGAGGTCTCACATGATCAAAAGGAGAGGGAACAGTCAAATTGTGAGTCATCGAAAGAAAAGGAAGGTTATTAGTATTATCCTGAGAGACTGAGAAATCTTCCCTTCTGCGTCTCAGCAGCATTGTTGAAATCCCAGAAAGGAGTGCCCACACATGCACACATCTATCAGTTCTTGATTATTTCACCAATGACAGGAGAAGTTAGGCCAAACCATGCATGCTAATCTTGCTTCTAGAATTGGACTTGGAAACAATGAATTAGTATAAATATCAAGCAGAACTCTTACTAAATTTATATAATCCCAACTACAAATCAGTGCTACATGGCAGGACCACAATGGGGAATAAGCAGAGGACAAAGAAAAGACCCTGGTACAGGTCCAATATTGATAACCTCAAAGTATTTCCTTAGCTAAAGAAGATTAGAATGAGGGTGTGCAGTTATAATTTCTGCACACACCTGAATCCATTGCCCCTCATCCTTAATTCCATCATGCTCATAAATGGTTGCACACCAAAGAAAGTAACTTACTTGGTTTGTTTTCTTAGGAAAGAAAACATTAAAAAGTTTGATTCACCACATTTTAAGCAAATAATAAATCATATTAAATCATTCTCAATACAAGTTAGTTCTATAAATTACCCTTTCATCTCAAGTATGGTCTATTTGGAGAAAAAAGAAGAAAAGAGAGTGGAGAGATGGGAATAAAAGGGAAAGTAGGTAATAGAAGGAATAAAGAGGAGACAGGGAAAACAGCGAGGAAAGAGGAGAGTAACCAAAGGGAGTCAAAGAGACCAATAAAAATAAATGAGGAACAACTGGAATGAGTAATGATAACAAAATTAATATTTTTTGTAATAACTGGAGTAATTATAAAGTGCCTCTCCTTTCCTTTCCTTTCACTCTCCTCTTTATTGAATTTGTAATGGCTTAGTAATTTAAATATTAATAACAGGGACCATGTAAGTATTTGATTTAAAAAAATATTTTAAGTATAAGGAAATCTAAAAAATATAGTTTTCTAGAAATGCTCAAATTCTAACAAGGTCTCATTTGATGAAATATACTACCTCTGCTTCTAGCATCATTTTGAAAGGCATTATGATATCATAGTTTATAGAGCCAAAACAGGAGGAGACAGAAAAAAACTTGTATTTTTTTTTAAATTTTGACTTTCAAATTTCCTATGTGTTTTTCACCAGAAAATGCACACTGAGTTTGTATCCAAGGATATGTCAATTGTTGTCTCTTTGAAATAAAAAGGGGGAAAATGCTTAATACATGTTGGCTAAAATATAATGAAGCTCTTTGTTTTTTTAGTGAAGGGGTAAGGGTTAAATGATCAGCTAATGCCTCCAATTTCTCTCTGTCAAATGTGTATGCTAAAATGTCAAATCAAGTGACTGAGCATGGAGGAAAAGTTGCTGAATATTATATCCATTATTCTCCATACTACCTATAGCAGTGACCAGAGTAATATTGCTCTAAAGAAAGTTTAAAATCATAAAATAAAATCCATAGCCAAGACTCTATCCCATGTTAAGATCATGTACATTGATTGCTTCACTGGATTCAACTATTTAGATTTTCATTTCTGAACAGGTCATATTTTTCTATTTTTATGTTCATATTAACAAACAATGAAATTCTTATTTCATTGCCATGTGAAAAGTCTACTATAATGTACATGTATAGTGCTTAGAGTTTTGGTACAGATTCTCAGATCTGCAGGATAGGACACCAGAGTGCCCCCTAGTATATCCCCCTGGGGCTCCCCATGTCAAATTTGCAAGAGACATTGATTAATATTCTATGTTCTAGAAAAATATTTCTCACAAGCAAATTGCAAATTCTCTTTAAAAGAAAATGTTTTAAAATATACATTCTATCATATTAATTTTACTTTAATAAGAGCATAAAACTATATATAAACTAACTTCTTACCCTTTAAACCCAGAACTATGAAACCCAAAGAAATTTTAACTCTGTATATCTATCTATCCTTTTATTCATCTATATAAACAACATTAAAACAAAATAAAGAAAATTCAAATTTGCAACATTAATTTAATGGATGGTATTGGTTTGCTGAAAACTAAATCTCTGAGGTAGAAAAATGTAAATGCAGATCCAGTTTTTAAATATACTCTCTCCCATCTGTGAAAAAGATTCCCCATAATGTACAGAATAAAGTCTAATTCAGGGATGGGAAACCCACAGACACATGTGGCCTTCTAAGTCCTTTAGACTGAATCTCAATTTTACAGAATAAATTCTTTGATACTTTTTTGTCTTTTATATTTAGTTTTATTTGTAAAATTAATGTATTTAAAATACCAAAGAATAAAATAAATCTGAACAAAATAATCCCCCCAGATTGACCAACACAATTAGAACATTAATAAACCATAATTCCTAAATTGATGGCTAACTTTTCCTACCTGACCAGCGACACTATTGCACAAGGCTGGTTGGCGAGTGTCTATGGGGATTGATTACACCAGTCTGTTATCTGCTTTTGACAGCAGTGCACTGTGTTTCTGTTTGAAGTGGAATTTGTGAATAATTACACAGCTTGACAGTATTTTTTAATTCTGTCTGCTTAACAGCCCATCATGCCAAAGAAGATCAAGAGAATGCTGAAGAAGAAAACAGATTTTTTAACGAAGTTTGGGAATTGCTTAATTTTTGCTAAAAATAAGATGATCTGCTTGCTTTATGATACTGCAATATAAACTTTAAAGAAATTCAATGCTCATCGGCTTTATAACATGCATACAGACCATAAATATTTTAAATTAGAGGGCAAGGTACAAAAGGCTGTATTGTAGAAATTAAAAGATAAAAAGCAGAAGCAAAGACAATTATTTCAAGCAGTAATAAGACCTGGAAATAAGGCTACTAAAGAAACTTATAAAATAGCTTCTACACTCAGGGTAAAATCAGAACCCATTCAGTGATGTAGAAATTCTGAAAGTAATGCATTCTCATTATTGAAGTTGTAGGATGCTTAGATCCCAATAACGTTTCCAAGTAAAACAACTGCCTCTTTCAAGGAGAACCATAACTGATCAGCAGCATGAATTAGCCCTCGGCTTACCAGAACAACTTCGTGCAATACTTCAAAGGGAAAATATACATTATTCAGCACTTTGTATGAATCAATTGATGCTACTGACTTGACGTAAGTTTTATACTTCATTTGGGTCATAATAAAACATTTTCTTTGCTATGAAGAGTTACATGCTTTGGGAACTCTAGTGAACAAAACACAAGGAATGTATCCAGCAATTTTCAAGATAAATTTTGTGAAGTTGAATTTGGTAAATTTAGTTAGTATATGTACCAATGGTTTACTTTACATAACAGGAAAACATGAAGGGTTTTTTACACAGATAAAAGTATTAACAGATCCAGATGCTCTTATTTCTTTTCATTGTATCTTGCATCAAAAAAAATTCTATTCTAAAGCTCCTAGTTTAAGTGACACATTACAGCAAGTTATAAGTACTGTTAACTATATTTATGCAAATGCAATGCCGCATCATCAGTTTCATACCATAAAGTTGAACGATGAGGTAAGTATTCAGTGTGGATTTACAGTCATTCCAGAGTGCATTAGCTATTGCAGGGACAGGTGTTAGCCAAAATTTCATCTTTGCAAGAACAGATAGTTAAATTTTATGAAAAACAAAATCTGCAAGGTAAAATATTTAAAGATCTTTATAGGAATGTATCATTTTTTGTGTGATAAATCTATTAATTGGAGAATTCAGTGAAAGGTTCAGTGACATCATTTCAGCCTCACCTAGTTGATGTTACCAAGCCAACTGGAGAACAAGGAATTAATTGAGCTTTCAGTAGATAACAATTGTTTGATGCTACGTAAGATCTAAGTGAAATTTGGAAAAATGCAGTTGAATACCCAGGCTGTCAGCTACTTGCTTGAAAAATGCTTTCTTGCTTTTCAACCACTTATTGCTGCAAGTCTACATTCTCCTACCTAACTCAAAGATGCTTAAGATGCTCTTAAGGTTACAAATGATCCATACATCCAGAGGATCAACTGAATCTGTGGGCTTCCATGCTGCCACTGCAACCAAATATTCAAATGCTTTCCAAAAAAAGGGCAGACACAACAAAGTCACTGAAAGGTTAGTTTACTTTAAAACTAACAACTAGGTCTCTCTCACCTCTGCTGTTTCATGAGAGGAACCCACTTCCAAGTCTCTTTGGAAGTGCTCTAAGCTCTTTGTTCTTCCTAAATAAAATTTCTCTTTGTTACACTAAAAAGGAAAGAAAAACTAATGAGTAGTTCTCATTTTTTGAAATTATTACATACATATTAATTAGATTTTTACAAAATAATATGCATTTTATTGTATCTAATTGTTTTTTTGAACATGGCCTTGTTTGATTACAGCTAAATTAACATGGCCTTTCAACATGAAAAAGTTCCCCACCCCTAGCTCCTTAGCAGTCATTCTAGACCCTCCATATAGTCAGACCTCTTTCCAACCTCATTGCCCTGTACAACCCCCACTCACCCTATGACTTGCCATTTCCCCAGAAAAACACAGTCGTCTCACACACCTGTAACTTTGCACATGCTGTCTTCTCATCCTCCTCTCTTCTCTGCTTACCAACGGTCTAATTTTGTGTTTCACTTGCAATGCCATCTCTTTCACAAAGCCATCTCCCGGTCTCCTGAACTTAAAAATTGCACCTTCCCCTGAGTTTCTAGAGTCCATTGCTCTTATTTGTTTCTCCGTTGCCTAGAAATGTTAGTTTTTTTTATAGATCTATCTTCCTTATTACACTGTTAACCTTGAAAACAAAATTTAAAAAAAAAACAACAATTTATTGAGATATAATTCTATATAATCCCATCATATAAAGTGTGCATTTGAATGATTTTTAGTCTATTCGCAACCCTCATCACAAACAATTTTAGAACACTTTAATCCCTTTAAAAGGAGATACGATAGCCATTAGAAGTCACTACCTATTCCCCTACTCCCTTCCCTAGGCAACCATGCATCTACTTTCTGTCCTGTAGATTTACCTGTTCTGGACTTTTCCAATGAATGGAACCATCCAATATATGACCTTTCATGTACAAGTAATCTTTTAAAGGCAGATACCAAGTCCTGTTCATAAAGGAGGAGGTGATGAATGGGATATGTAATACAGAAAGAGAATGAGTTTAGAGTCAGACAGACCTGAGTTAAAAATCTCAACTCAAGTATTTACTATTTATATAAATTCGGGCACATCACTTCTTTCTCTGAGCATCAGTTTACCAATTTGTAAGATGGGTATAAGAATACCTCTCTTAAAAGGTGATTGTGAGCAGTGTAACCTGGCTTATTGTACCCTCAATGAATCCCCAACAATTTAAAAAAAAAAAAAAAAGGTGGTTGTGAGGATTAGAAATCGGATGTGAAAAGTTCCTACAAAAGTGTTTGCTCAATAAGCAGACATTGTTATTTATATTTATCCCTCTATTCCCATAGTATATGACAAAGTAGATAGTAATAACAAGTTGAGTTATTATCAGGTATTCATTCTGAAGAATTCGAATGCCTTTCTTACAGAGTGTCAATGGACCTTTAACAATGTAGAGGAAGGAGATAAAGTTCCCAAAGGAAAATCTATCCTAGAAGATCTAAACTAGTTGCCATTTGTTTTCCAGCCACTGTTCTTCCTCAAAATAAAATAAGCCTGGTCAATGGAAAAGGATAACAGAGCCAATTAACAAATGTAGGATCTGAAATCAGAGGGAATGCAGTTGGGTTCTGGCCCTGATATTGGCATCCTAAAAGCACTTAGAAAAATTATCTACCTCAACTTTTAGCTTTCATTTGCAAAAATTTCATCAAATAAATATTTCTGCTTTTCCTATTATAAGACAAAAAGAGCTCAAATCACACCTGAACAATGTTCGAATTCTTAAGATAGACAAACAATACCATCTGGATCATGAGTAGAAACAAACTACAGAGAAGGAAAGGCATAGAATAGGTTTTATCCAGAGGAAAGAAAAGTTCAGCCACCATAAAACAATTGAATTATATCTACAGATTTCCAAATAACTCAGGAACCGTCACCCTAAGAACAATAATGCTCCCTCACAGACAAGTATTAGTATACCAATCCAATTCTTTCAAATAAAGAGAAGAAAGAGTTTTTTAAAATTATATAATAGAGGATGTGTGATTGAATCAACAGTCTGAAAGAAATTGAATAGTCTACCTTAAAATAAAAATGGTACCCAAGTAATTCAATATCTATGGGAAAGAAACATGGCAGGATTTTTAAAGAAGAAAAGATCTAATTCCCCAAAGATGGGAAAGGTACATGAGTTTTCTATAAAGAATTGTTTTTCTTTTAAAACCATAATTCTGGGTGACACCTGTGGCTCAAAGGAGTAGGGCGCCAGCCCCATATGCCAGAGGTGGCAGGTTCAAACCCAGCCCAGGCCAAAAACTGCAAAAAAAAAAAAATAATAAAACCATAATTCTGCAATCCATGGGAATAATTAAGGAAATAATAATTTAATTTTAATAGATCATTTGACAATTGAATATTAAAATAGTGTGGTTTTACAAAAAAAGGGGGGAAAATATTCTTGAAAACTTTTGCCTTTTCAACCTTTTTTTTAAAATAAGAAAAATTACCTTCTAGCTAAAAGCAACTGGGTGAAATTCACATGGAGAAATTTTTAAAAAATTTTTAAAACATGAGGTCATGGAAATGCTTAAATTCATAAATTCCAGTTTTTCCGAACAGTCTGAGGAAATTTTTTAAACATAGCCATGAGGCAGAATCCATTATTGGCATAGAAATAGGCTCAGCATCCCCATCTCAAATTGCTCTCACTCCTTAATGTACTCCTATTATTTTCCAAATAATTTATCCCATGATGAGAAAATATTTACTTTCTGATCCAAAGGAAGAGAGCCAGTGGGTTTTTCGTTTACTTATCTCTTTAAAAATAAGACAAAAAAAATCAAAAAGAAAGTATATCAATCCCTAATAGATCTAGCTTCTTATGCCAGTGGCCTGCTCACATGTGCTATATATATATGCAGACTCCTCACCTCCCTTTTAATGCAAATACCCTCTCAGCAGATAGAAACACCTGAGACCCTATTTCTATATCAAAAGCATATAGGTGGGAGCAGCTCCTAAAGTTCTCTAAGGATATTTGCCTACTGTGAATAAGGTAGTAATTCTCTGATTACTGAAGTTAGGAGTGATGTATGTATTTTTTCTTGTCATGATTTCCCAGATTTCATCATAGGTCTATTAAACGTATTTTCTCACAGATTTAATAGTGAAGGCTACCTGAAAAACAGGCCCAGCTCATCTGCAAAGATCAGCCCTCAAGAGTGGACTTGTTTGTGTAAGAAATTCTTGATATTGGGGCAGACTTTCACTAAGTGAGCATTCATGGAAGTGGTCTCCTTCCAATGCTGACAAACATGGAAACTGAGAAAGGAGAGGAAAAATTGGAGTAAAAAATATTGACATTCAGAATCACCCTGACCTGGAGCCCACTGAAATCCAGATCCCCAAACAACTGAAACTCACTGTGAAAATGAACAGAACACAAATATTCTTCATTGTAAAATGATGGTACAGGACTATAATGATTCACCAAGCTTAGAAATTATTTCAACTATTTCATAATTATTCTAGTTTTTACCCCAGCACCAAATCTGCTCATTAAATCTCTAAAAGCCCATAGGAATTTAAGCTCTAGGGATTGAGTTTGTCTTTGTACCTTTAAACTTCCCCCAAAGTTTTGTTTCAAGAGCCAAAAACCTACTATCCTACAAGTTAGCAATCACTAGATTCCTATCCTAATCCTATCCTATCTTTGGCTTTTCTGTTGACTTGTTACTTTACCCCAGGTAAGTCCATATGTTTTATTTCTCTCTCTAGTTTTTCTTTTTTAACATGGAAACAAAAACATGGTACCTATAATTTGTCTTAATAGGGTTATGGTGAATTTTCTTCAAACTCATGGATATTCTAAATAAATATGAAAAGCAATTTCATATTGGAACTGTTGTGATACACATTAATAAAATATTGAAATAAAACATTACAGTAATAGCTTCAGAGTGGCAAAAAGAGCTGAAAGCCAATTAAACATACACGTTAGCCCTCTGGATCCCTGATTATTACCCGCAAACCTTTTACTTCTGAGAAATGAAGGATCCAATGGTCCATTCCATTTATTCCTTTGTCATCAAAATAGTTTATTAACAAAAGTTCAATCCACTAAAAATCTACCACCTATGACTCAGATATTTTAAAAACAACCAAAGTGTCCTCCAGCACTTCAGATCTCTATTAGTCCAGAAAAGGTATGCAATTCTAACTTACTGTTTAGTGTTATTATAAAGGTTAATTTGATGAGCAATCTAAGTAAATCCAAACAAAGAAAAAGAATAAAATTATGGAATGGAGGAAAGCAAAAATAATCCACTCTATACCTTTTATCAAGGGGCTCAAGTCACCAAGAGGCTGGCTTTTTGCTGCCTGAGGAATGGACACAAGGATCCAGTAGGGAGTAAAGCATTGGACTAGATCATATCTGTGCTCACTTTCTGGGGAAGGTCATTGTAAAAGGAGAGGAAGAGTTTAAGGTTTGATCTACCTCCTCCAAAGAGGCTGAATTTCAGTTTCATCTGTTGTATCCCATTGGGCAAATCATTTAATCCTTCTGAATCTTAGTTTGTCATGCATGAATATGGCAATATTAACACCAACCTTAGAGAGCTGTAAATGCTTTCGTTCCATCCATCACATTAAATTTTAATTTGCTTATAGTTTTAACTCTGAACTTCTTGATGGCAGGGACTGCATCTTATTCATTTCTATATCTGGAATACTGAATACAATCCCCAATTAACAAAAAACACTCAATACATATTTGTTAAATTGTGTTGAATCAACTATTTGCACTACTGCAGCCCTGTGAAAGCAATATCCCATATAGTATTTTTGTAAAGACGTGAATACCAGCTTTAAATTCAGATGGTACAATAGATTCGACCATTGTTCAACGGCTATTCACCCTTGCCCCCCTCCTCAGTGACAAAAGTATATTCTCACCCTTTGATTTTAGTCTTGCCCACATACCTCGCTTTGTCAAATAGAATGTGGGTGGTTTGCTGGACCACTTTATTGTGGCATAGCTGATTAGTATAGATGGTGTTTCATTAAATAATCTGCATTTGCCATGGTATTAGTTCTCAAAGTCCCCAAAGTCCTAATACTTTTAAGCTATTGAGTAAATTTTTCAATCAAAGTCAGCAGATTACCTACTAATGTACACGTGGTATTGGTGTCTTATGTTTCTAGTGGTATAATGGTTAAAATTGTGGCCCTGAGAGCAATTTCCTGAGACAGGGTGCTTTTTCCCTTAGCAAAATTTACCATGAGATGTACAGCTTGAAGTTTTACCTGGTGTGAAGGTTTCTCTTTTCCACTGCCACTCTTACCACCCTTGAGGGCCTAGTGCCAGAATTTGGGGCAGAACCAACTGCAAACCAAGACCAATTTTTTTCTCCTCAGGCAACACAGCACAGGGAACTCCCCTTGGAACCATGGATGAAAATTGAGGGAGAAAAGGCAATGAGCTACCTTCTAGCCATAGGCGTGGGACCCAATTCCTAATGTCCTACCCCTGCCTCTAGGATCTCTTCAGGCCCAATGCCACACTTAACACTTGCATTTGGTGACAAAACATCTCTAAACATATCTAACTTTATGATGAGCTTAGTCCAAAACAACCAATTTATATTGGAAAGCTTAGGTCACTTATAGACCTATAATCAGGTATTTGTGTCCACCAGGACCCAGTAGCAAGCCATAAACTGTTTTCAGAAGTAAAATGATGACTTATTAAAGCGATCATGTCCTTTTCCCAAAATCCTAGGGCTCCACGTGTGATTCTCTTATTTAAGCTTGCCACAGGCTCTGTTTATATTCCTTATCTGCCACAGACACTTGAAGAGCCTGTGATCCACTGATTTAGAAAAGCTTAAATTACAGATCCTCCAGTACTGAAATCTGAACAACCATGGAGTTGTTTCTTTGCACTGGGCTCCATTTACAGCTGGAAATATTTTTGGTCAGTGACTAAACAAGTTGGAGCAGAACAACCAAATGTTGCCTAAAAAATCCAAAGACACCTACTATGCATTGTGCCTCTTTTTCAGTGGGAAGGCACAAAGATGCCCAACATATACATCTGAACAGAAAATGTCAACATGATGTGGACAATTTGACCCTAGAAATTTCACTGAGATGTAGGCACCTAAATTCTCATGGATTTTATCTCCCAGCTACTGACATACATGTGTGATAAAGGCATAAGCCATTTGCTGCTTCCAGTTAGACAGGTCTTACAGCATGATAGCACAGATACAGTATGCTAATCTGGTGCTCTATGAAGTGTTAAAACAGTGAAGGTCCTGGCTCGGGGCCTGTAGCTCAAGGGGGTAGGGTACCAGCCACATACATCAGAGCTGGTGGGTTTAAATCCAGCCCGGACCTGACAAACAATGACGACTACAACCAAAAAATAGGCAGGCATTGTGGCGAGCACCTGTGGTCCCAGCTACTTGGGAGGCTGAGGCAAGAGAATCGCTTAAGTCCAAGAGTCGGAAGTTGCTATGAGCTGTGACACTACAGCACTCTAACAAGGGCAACATAGTGAGACGTGAGACTCTGTCTCAAAAACAAACAAACATGAAGGGATGCTGGATGTTATCAAAAGCTTTTTCTGCATCAATTGACAGAATCATATGGTCCTTATTTTTAAGTTTGTTTATGTGTTGAATTACATTTATAGATTTACGTATATTGAACCAGCCTTGAGAGCCTGGGATAAATCCGACTTGGTCATGGTGTATAATTTTTTTGATGTGTTGTTGGATT
>CAUYPK010040632.1:0-23150 GCA_963574355.1 Loris lydekkerianus | reverse complement strand
TTTGCTTTTGTATGACCACATGTTTTCAGTACCACTCACTTGGGAAAGAAGTGAGCTCATCTCTTCTTTTAGAGTTTGCTTGTCTATTTAGCATTCCTTTTTTGGTCTCAAGATTTATGGAACAATAAATGTCATTTAATGCTGTGTGCTCTTTTGAATTCCTCATCAGGTTTTAGAAGTGGGATAAAAATACTTAGAAATTCAAACTTGAAATTACCCTGAATGGTATTGAACATGAAGCTGTCCCAAGTGAAACAGGTTAAATAAATTATGGCACCAGCAAATTTGTTACTTTTTTTTAATAGTAGGATGTACACATTTCAGTATAATAAATGTTTTCCGATTGTTTTGCAAATGTGTGTGTCATTTAAAGCTAGTGTCATATATGTCAGTACAGGCCCCTATGGTTTTTTGGATTTCCCCCCCCCCCCCCCAAAAAAAAAAAAAAAAAAAAAACTGATGGAAATGAGAACAAGTTCTTCTACTAACTATTCCCCACAGAAAGAGGACGCAAACATGATTTTCTTACAAGAGGTTCTCCTTTTTTGTAAATGAGATCACATGTCATTAAGTATTGAATCAAGTAGCTGTGCTAGGTTGTGTCCTGGCTCAAAGAAAGAAAAGCTCTGTTCAATTAATTTTTAATGGAAACTAACTCATATTTAAATGGTTTCCTGTATCATTCCACCTCCCCCCTACAGTGGTATAAGTGAATACTTAACTAACTTATGGTATCCACACAATTTTTAGATCAAGGAATACATCAAGGCAATAAAATAATCAGGAGTTAATGCTTATTCTCATAATCTTGCTAAATCAATTTGTGTGTGGGGGGGTATATATACATATATGTATTGCTTTCTCTTCCTAGAATGCTAAGTCAGTATGTCCTTAGAAGTGCTTCTGAAACTGGCCATGTAGAAGAGGTATTGCTAGTCCTAGGAAAATAGCTTGTTTTTTGCTGTTTCACTTTAGTTTGGGGAGTGATTGATAGGAAAGGTTAGCTACCGTTAAACCCAAGTTCATAATGAAGGTGGTGACAGATTCTTAATCTTCATTAAAGACCATAAATGTCGACAGCTCACAGCAAGAATCAGCAACAGCAGAAAACAGATGTTTTCTGTCTAATCAGATGTCAGATAACATTAGGAAACGGTTTTGATGTCAGATAACATTTAGAAAACGGTTTTGCTTAGATTTGCCTGCCATAAAAATCACAGCAATAAAACCCTCTGACTTAATTTTTTAAGCATTACAATGGTTTATTCAATTTTATGAGTCTAAAAGGTGCCAACACTTTACTGATTTGAGTTTTAAGTGTGTAAAATTTTTGACGAGTTCTGGTGTGGTCTGATTTTTAAGATTTTAAAATAAACTTAAAAAACGTCACATCCATTCTACATGCATCCATTCATTTTTAATTGGTTATATTAGAGATAACTTAAGCTTATTTCTTTAAGATCCTCCCCGTTTTGTGAGAGGCCTGAACATAATCAGCTTTTTTTCTTTAACAAAAATTCACTGTGTCTGTAGCATATGCCAGAGCTTATAATTTCCAATCAGGCAACACAAACTCTTGAGTTGCTTTTGTTTAGTTTTTGGTCCCTGGAGGTGTATATGACAAGTTGACAGAAACAAAGGTGAAGACCCTGCTCCACCCAGTTTAGAGTCTTCTTTTCTTTGGTGTCTTATGAAAACCTATTACCATGCCTTCCACGTAAGTCTCAACATATAAAACTAACAGGCATTATGAATCTGCAGTACAGTCACTTTGAAAAAGTTGCCATTTAATCTTCAAAGTGGAAAAGTCCTGCTGATCAAAATGGAATCATTGTGAATTAAAAGTAGGCCACTGGCTTAAGTGTCAGGTAGAAAATCAACAGCTTATTTTTTTTGCTTGATTTGTGCTAACACTGATGGTCTGTTTGAGGAATGCTGATAAAGCCAAGGGTAGGACTTTTGTACCCACCTCTTAGGAGATCCAGATTTCTGGCATGGTCCTAGCTGTACTGAGACCAGTTGCCATGTGTTAACTGACACAAGGCTTTGATTTGATTGTATCACAGCAGAATAAAGGTGAAAGCCATCACCAGAGTTACTGCAATCCATACAGAAGTCTTTTACCTGTAAATGCCTTTCCCAATGGAGAATCAACAGGTTTGGGTGATGAGTAAGTCAGGAAGACTCGGGCCTTCTGGAGGAAGGGATGCCTCGTCACCCCTCAGGCCTGGGCAGCTGCTGTCAGAGAATGACACAGCACCTGCACAGTCGTTGTCCACTTCCTGCCACTGCTGTGGGCGGGGTGACAGGTGCAAAGTAGGCATGGACTTTGACATGAGGGAGCTGAGTCTGGAAGAATAAAGAAGAAAAAAAAGGTGGGGGCGTCCTTAGCTGGTATTTTTAGGATTGTGGTCATAATAGACAAGCCTATGGTCCTGCATTTAGAGTGTTTCACCTAGGTATTAGGCAGAGCATTCAGATAGAATTTCTGCCATAGGCTTAGAGCTACTTCCATTGCCCTCCTCCTTACCCCACCCCTCAAAAGCACCTCTAAGGACAGATGGAAACTCCTAATATGTTTTGGCCCAGGAACAATAACCAGATCTATTTGCAAACCAAGTGAAAGTTCTCTATAGCTGTTGCACCCTGGATGGGGCTGCTTTGGAGTATAAATGCAGTTGGCTAAATTCAAAGCACAATCAAGAAAACAATCAGAGATGAACTATATGGAGAAAGAAAGCCAAATTCAGTTGAGGGCTCTCACAGGGAAGTTAGCCAAGAGTGTGTACTATCTTCCACTGATAATGACATTAAGTTGCTTTCCTTTAATGGAGGCCTTTTTAATAAGGGTGCTAAACATCAAAGTATGTGAAACCTTTACCCTCGACCCACTGAAGTTGAATCTTGCTAGGCGGAATCTATACAAAGGAATTATAAAGAAGTCTAAGGTGACATCTGTGTAACTAGATTGCTTTGCGTCATTATTGGCTTATGACAATGGAGAACGTGGATGCTGATTGTTTAGTCCTTGAGACGCTGTCCCAGGTGTGCCTGCCTCCTGCGCACACCTACCCGCATGCGCTTGATGCCTGCACGGGTAACCTGCTGGCAGTCGTACAGCTCCAGGCGCTCCAGGCCCTGGCAGTTCTCCAGGTGTTCCAGGGCCACGTCCGTGATGAGGAGGCAGTTGTCCAACTCCAGTACCCGCAGCCTCTCGTGGCCACAGGTGCTGTTGCTCAGGTGCAGGATCCCATCGTCTGTGATGAGCTCACAGTGGGACAGGCTCTGGAACGGGAGCACAAGGGAGATGTTTGCAGGACCCTCTCAGAGAGGCTCAGTCCTAGGGAAGCAGAGGAAGCCTCTGCCCCTCTGCTTCCACCAAGGTCTTCAGCACATACTGGCTCTTTGATCTTGGACTTCTCAACCTCTAGAACTGTGAGAAATAAATTACTGTTTGTCATAAATTACTCAGTCTCTGGTATTGTTACAGCATCACAGAACAGGCAAGACCGCTGCAGTTTAACAGGCGGGGAAGACCAAACGCAAAGCCTCTGGGGCCTCTGCTGCCCCTGGGCGGCGACTTCTCACCTTTCTGATGGTGTAAAGATGGATATGCAGTTTTCAGGGGAAATTTCAGAAAGACCCAGGGTGGCAGGAGAATGGCAAGGGCTGCATTTGGGGAAAGGTCTGCACAACAGGCAGGAAGGGAGATGCAGATGGAACTGCGAGGTCGGGCCAGATCTTGGAGTTCTGGAGGCCACGTAAAAGAACTGAATTTTGATTCTGAGGTCTTTGGGAAGAGTTTTAGGAGACTGTGATGTTGCATTTGTTTTTCAAAAAGATCATGTAGAATGGCTAAAATGAAAAGGATGAAAAAGAAGTGCTAGTGAGAATGTGGAACATCTTGAACTGACATATGTTGCAGTGAGAATTTGAATTTTCCTGACTGAAATGCATGAATATGTTCACCAATAGGGAGCAATAGTGGTTACAATAGCGCCAAACCAGAAAATTCTCAACTATTCAATGGCAGAAAGGATAGATAGACTCAGCACCTGTAGCTCAGTAGTTAGGGGGCCAGCCACATATACCAGGGCTGGTGGGCCTGAACCTGGCCCCGGCCTGCTAAACAATAACTACAACTAAAATATAACCAGCATTGTGGCAGGTGCCTATAGTCCCAGCTACTTGGGAGGCTGAGGCAAGAGGATCGCTTGAGCCCAAGAGTTAGAGGTTGCTGTTATCTATGACACCACGTACTTTACTGAGGTTGAAAGTGAGACTCTGTCTCAAAAATAAAATAATATAAAGGTTAGGTAAATCAGTGTGCATGTTCTATACTGTAACAAGAATGACAACTACATCCAACAATACGGATGAATTTCCAACAAATGTAATATTGAGAGCAATGACACCAGATACAAGAGTGCATATGATTGCATTCATATTTTTAAAAGTTTGTTTTTTGGTTTTGAGACAGTCTCATTATGCCACCCTGGGTAGAGTGCTGTGGCGTCACAGCTCATAGCAACCTGAAACGTAGGCTTAAGCAATTCTCTTGCCTTAGCCTCCCAGGTAGCTGGGACTACAGGTGCCCACCACAATGCCCGGCTATTTTTTGTTGGAATTGTCATTGTTGTTTAGCTGGCCAGGGCCAGGTTCGAACCTGCCAGCCTCAGTGCGTGTGGCTGGCACCGTAACCACTATGTTATGGGTGCTGAGCCTAAAAAATACTTTCCTTTTTTTCAAACAGAGTCTCACTTTGTCGCCCTTAATACAGTGCTGTGGGGTCACAGCTCACAGCAATCTCAAACTCTTGGGTTCAAGCAATTCTCTTGCCTCAACCTCCCAAGTAGCTGGGACTACAGGCACCTGCCTCAACACCTGCCTATTTTTAGAGGTGAGGTCTTACTCTGGCTCAGGCTGGTCTGGAACTGAGGTAATCCACCCATCTCAGCCTCCCAGATTACAGGTATGAGCTACCACGCCCAGCCTAAAAAAGCGCTTTCTAAAAAATTAATTCCTATCACCTAGTGACTACTCACATAATCTAAATAAAATACAAAAATAGGCAAAACTAACATATGCTGTTGGAAGTCATTGCTCTTGGGAGTTGGTGCTTTGGAAGGGAACAGAAGTGCTTTCTGAGGTCATGGGTAACAGTTTATGGGAGGATACTGATTTACACTCCAATGATAAAGGAACTTTTTTTTCCTGCCCTGATGGCCAAATTATTGAATACAAAAATAGACACAGTTGAAAGCAAGTGGTAGGCCACTGCCGTATGTGTGTGTGTATATATAATTATATATTCACACACAGATTGGGAAAGGAGGATGAGGGAGGTAGTGTATGAATGCCAACTTCGCTGTTTCAGTATAGGAAAATTAAGAATTCAAGAAGTTAATGGTAGCATATGAGATGAAGGAGATGTTCTAATACCAATTGAAAAACTAAGTAGAATATACAAATATTTATATAAAAACTGATTTGAGGCTTGGCGCCTGTAGCTCAAGTGCCAGGCATATACCAGGGCTGGTGGGTTCAAATCCTACCTGCCAAACAATGACAACTACAACCAAAAAACAGCGGGGCGTTGTGGTGGGTGCCTGTAGTCCCAGCTATTTGGGAGGCTCAGGCAAGAGAATTGCTTAAGCCCAGGAGTTGGAGGTTGCTGTGAGGTGGTGACACCACAGCATTCTACTGAGGGCAACAGCTTGAGGCTCTTTCTCAAAAAACAAACAAAAAAAAAGAAACAAAAAACTGATTTGAGGAAAATCAACAAATTCCTTGACCTGTTCTGAGGAACAGGAAATCTATCACCAGTATGTTTCACAAAGCCTTTCATGTTACACTAACAAGGTAGCCATTAATCAGCGCTGTCTGCTTTAGGCACCTCGCTCATTCTTCAGAACCCCAGAGTAGGGGCTATTCCCATTTTACAGATGAAGACATGTGGCTCAAAGAAGTTGAGACTTGCCAATTACAGCCAGCTCAGGCTTGGTCTTTTCCCCTGCCCAGCACTGTTACTCATCCCCGGCAGATGTCAGAGGGCTAAGGCTGTCTATGGGAGGTGTCAGGAAGAAGGAAGTTTATAGGAAAACATGTTTACCACTGCTAGGCTTATACATTCTGGAAGCACACAGCTTATTGATACTGCCACATTCCTGAGTCAAAGGGGGCTGGATGCTGGGGCAGGTGATCCAAGGCAGGTCCTGGAACTGCATTAAACTGCACTAGCAGGTGTCTCCTGCTTCCCTGGATATGGTGTGTGAGAGAGAAAGGCAAGACAGAAACAGAAAACCACCTCTCTGTGCACACGGAATTTCTCTAGGGACACAGACGTCACCCACAGAGGGAACATGGTAATTGGAGGCTTTGAAATGAGAGTCAGGTTTTCTCTTGTATTCTTGGCACTTAGAACTTGGAATTCTGTCAAATCATTTTTCTGAATGAACTGATGTTATCATAGGTCAGGTGTGGTGGCACACACCTAGAGTCCCAGCACTGTGGAGGGGCTGTGGTGATTACAGTCAGCTGTGACTGCACCACTGCACTCTAGCCTGAGTGACAGAGCAAAAACTTACCTCAAAAAAAGTTTTGATAGGATCATGTAATATTTTTTTTAGCTTATTAACATGGGGAATTATACAAATTTTCAAACATTAAACTACACTTATATCTCTGAAATAAACCCTGCTTCGTCATGGTGTTATAATTATTTTTCAATATTGCTAAATTCTACTTACAAATATTTTGTCAATGACATGGACATTTTGGTGCTGTTTTGTTTGGTTTTGATATGGGCATTACTGACCTTATAAAAACAAATGGGTTATAAAATGTTTTCTCATCTATTTTCTAAAAGAGATTTGTGTAGAACTGGGGTTAATTCCTTAATTTTTTGGTAGAATTCTCCAATGAAACCAATCGGAATCAGGACATTCCTTTTTGGGGAGTCTTAAAGTTACAAATTCCATTTGTTTAGCAGTTATACAACTATTCATATTGTCTGCTTTATATTGAATGAATTTTGCTAGTTTGTCCATTTGTTCTGTCAAATTTATTTATGTAAAGTTGTCCCTAGGATTCTTTTTGTGACAGTCTCATTTTGTTGCCAAGGTTAGTGTGCCATGGCATCAGCCTAGCTCACTGCAACCTCAAACTCTTGGACTCAAGCGATCCTCCTGCCTCAGCCTCCCAGTGGCTGGGCGTATAGGCGCCCGCCACCACGCACCCAGCTGATTTTTCTATTTTTAGTAGAGACAGACGTCTCCCTCTTGCTCAGGCTTCATCCTCCTGCCTTGGCCTTCCGGAGTGCTGAGATTCCAGGGGTGAGCCACTGTGCCCAGCCTCTTAATTTCTTTTTGATGTCTTGCAGGTCTGGCGACATCCAGTTTCATTCCTGATATTGGCAGTTTGTGTCTTCTCTTTGTCACTCTTGTTAGAGGTCTGTTTTCAAAGAACCAGCTTTTTGTTTCAGTGATTTTCCTTCTCTTTTTCGTTTTATCGGTTTCTACTATTATCTTGAATACATCCTTCCTTCATTTTGCTCTTCTTTTTTTGGTATCTTGGGGGTGGAAGCTTAGATTATTAAGACTTCATTTTAATCTCACTATATTAGTCTCATAAATTTCTCTCAGCACTGCTGTAGCTGTGTCCCACAAATTGCAGTATTTTGTATTTTCATTTAAATGTTTTTGTTAATAGAATCACGGATGATATTTCTTTACAATAACAATATGATTGACTGCATTACTAGTTAGCTAACCCTAATCTCAACCAAACTATTCAAATATCCCTATGTGCTGCCATCTTCTGATACCAACTAAAAATAAAGTATAAATTTCACACTACCAGATACGCCATGCTAGTTTTTGTTATAACCACAGTTCTTTTTAAAGTATTAGTGCTTGCTTAATAAGTATTTATTTAAAATACATTTTAACATTTATACACTGGCTCATGCCTATAATCCCAGCACTTTGGGAGGCTGAGGTAGATGGATTGCTGGATGCCAGGAACTCAAGACCAACCTGGGCAACATAGTGAGACCGTATCTCCTAAAGAAATTAAAAAATGAGGTAGGCATGATGGTACACGCCTGTAGTCCTAGCTACGTGGGATGCTTAGATAGGAAGACCACTTTAGCCCAGGAGTTCAAGGTGGGAGTGAGTGATGATCATGCTGCTGCTCGCTAACCTGGGCGATAGAGCAAGGCCCTGCCTCCTAAACAAACAAAACAAAGGCTCGGCACAGTGGTTATGGCACCAGCCACGTACACCGAGGCTGGCAGGTTCAATCCCGGCTCGAGCCAGCTAAACAACAACTGCAACAAAAAATAGCCGGGCGTTGTGGCAGATGTCTGTAGTCCCAGCTACTTGGGAGGCTGAGACAAGAGAATCGCTTAAGCCCAAGAGTCTGAGGCTGCTGTGAGCTGTGACGCTACAGCACTCTACCGAGGGCAACAGAGTGAGACTCTGTCTCAAAAAAACAAAACAAAACAAAAAAACCCCAACCTATTAGTTTTAAAATTTTCCCTTGAGACTTCCTCTTTGACCCATGGATTATTTGGAAGTATACTGTTTATAGTTTCCAAGCGCTCAGAAATTTTCCTATTATCTGTTACTACCATCTTTACCATTTTAAAGTGTATAGTTCAATATTAAAGTATATTCATATTATTGTACAATGGATCTCCAGAACTTTTTCATCTTGCAAAATTGAAACTCTGCACCCATTAAACAACTCTTCATTTTCCCTCTCCCCATCCCCTACCAATCGCTGTTCTACTTTGTTTCTATGAATTTGACACTACAAAAGTTTTGAGACAGACTTTTTATGGTCCATTATTTCACTTCCAATAAACAAGTCAATAGCATCCTTTCTGATTCACCCATGCAAGTTTCAACTAGCTCAGCTTATGGGTATTGCTGGGAGGTCTTCATTTTTTTTCATCACAGATTTTACACCTCTTGATTATTGTGTATCTTGAAACTCATGTACTTCTTTCCTTTTCCTTTTAGAGAACTTCCTTTACCATTCTTACAGGGTAGACCTGTTGGGAACAAATTTACTTAATATTCCTTCATCTGAGATATCTTGTTTTCCTTTCTGAGGGATAGTTCCACTGGATATACAATTCTGGGTTGAGAATTCTCTTCTTTCAGCACTTAAAGAAAAGCATAGGCGTCACTCTGCTTGTGAAGCTTTGGGAGTAGCCTAACAGGTCTTGTGAGTCTCCACATTCTGAGATAACTAGAAGGTCTATATAAGCCAGAGTCTCAATTTGGGAGCAAAACAGGAGTTTTTCTGCTTCCTTCAGGTGGAGCCACAGACAGTGGCCCTTTAGGCTGTCTGTCAGCCTTTTGAAGCCGGCTGGAGACCACCAAGAGCAATGCCCACAAGGCTCGGGTCCCTGCCTCTCACTCATCCTCATCGCCTCACCCTAAGACCTCTGTGTGAGTCTAGGGCCCTTCCTCCTGTGAGGATCACAGAGTCACTCCTGAAGGGTGGTGCATGCGCACACATGCCTTGTCATGTGCAAAGGAGAAGCTGAGAAACTGTTACAACCTGAGGTGCAACAGTCACCTGGTTTCAGGCTGGTAGTCACTTTCCTTTGTTCCTGCTTGTGGATCTTTAGTGAAAGATAAAAGCCATATTTCAAAATTCTGAGCTTATAGAGTTTTCCCCCAACAGTGCTGCCTCCATGATCCCTGCAGGCTAGGGAAGGAATCCCTGCTATAGACCCTGAGGGGATCTGTCATGGTCAGCACTGTGACCTTCCCTTAAGAACATGAGGTTTCTTAGAGTGGGGACTGGGCCACTCTTTCAAGGCCACCTGCCCACGTGGACTTGGTACATGATGCGCATGCGTGGCTGGCCCCGCTGCATCCACACCACTGCCGCATCCCACGTCGACTGTGAGTCGCTGTATGTCTGTGCAGTGGGACCCACTGCAGTAGAAATGTACTTTAACTTGTCCTCAGCTTTGGTTAAGGGCTGATAGAGGCATTGCTATTACTATCCATTAGCAAAACAGGAAGTGTTCCTTATGTACCCCTTAACTAAGGGTCCAGAACACATATGTCTCTGGAATTTCAGCATCAGGATAAAGCTGTTCTCTCCTGATGAATTATCTATCCTTCTCCCGTGCCTAGAGAGGTACCTGGCATGTGGTGGTCCTTAGGAAGTATTCATAGAGTGAATCTGATGAACATGAAACAGGTGCAATCCACAGCATTTCCTTTTCTGTGTTGACTGTTAGAATCTCAAAGCTAAATTATGATTTCACTTGGAATTATTTCCCCACTTTTCTGTTAATAATTCTCCAGGTTTTTTATTTTGAGCTCTTACCTGAGGCTTCTGGCTTTATTATAGCTTATATTTTTCTCTAAGTTCCCTTTCTGGAAGTAAGAAGTATGTATGAATACAAGGGGGGAAATGGGGAAGATTTTCAGTCACCAGAAACCCTCCTGGGAACAACACTATTTATTTGAAGACATTCCCTGCCAGCTGCTGGGGACTCCAGTATCCATGAGGAAATGGGAGCCAGAACAGGAGTTAGGGAGCTAGTGGAGGCCCTGGGTACCTGCCGTGAGACTTCTTGTGCAAACTGATGAAGGGGTGAGAGTCTCAGCCTAGGTGTCTGAAGGTAAGACAGAGATAGCCCCTGGGCAGCAGAGAAGTAGGAGGGTAAAGTCAGAGGTTAAAGCAGGAAATAAGGCATGGGGCTCCAAACTTTCCCCATATCTCCTAGAGGCCAAAGGTTGCAGGAGACAAACAGGAGGACAGAAGGAGAAAGCACATCTGTGTTTCAGGTTCTGTCAATTCTAAAACCAGATCTGAACCAATTTGGTGGTAAGACCTTAGAACTACAAAATTATCTGCAGAGAAATGATTTACTCAAGAGAATTTAGATGCTGCTAGGTTCCTGACTGACCTCTAAAATCTGACGCAAAACTCTTCCTTTATAAAGTCCCAGAGGACACTGTGCCTGAGGAAAAAAAGTGTCCAGAGAAAATGTGAAAATAAGAAAAATTGGCAAAGAGAGTAATTCAAGGCCAAATGGGGCTTTAATGATGTTACAGAATTCTAGCCTGAGGAGAGAGCAAGTTTCACAGACGACAGGGGAAAGCTGGCCAAAGGACAATCTGTTGCTTGCAGGACAGGCCAGGGCAGACCAGACCCAGTGGAGGCCAAGAGACCTGGGGCCTCTGCGAAGCTTTCAGCAAACCCCTTAACCACTTTGAGCCACTGTTTCTTCACTGATAAAGTGTACCAGTAAGTGTCCACACCACTTGGCTGTTGTCTAGCAGACACAGCACAGATTCCCACACAAGGGTTGGCTAAATGGATGGGGACCCATTCCCCACTCCAGGCTCACAGTCGGTGGAACAGCTGGATGTGAAATGCACATGAGACGTCTGCATGGATGACAGTGACGCTGGCTCTTTTCACTGCTCGTTTTGGGTCTTTTAATATATTCTCATTCCTTTCCCCCGTATCATATGGGGTATAAATATAACACAGGAGGGCCACCATCTTTTGTCTTAGATTATAACATTTTAACATGCTAATTTTCACTCCATCTGACAAGATGAACATGAACTTCAGTGAAGTGGTAAGGACACAGGGTTCACAGTAGAATGAAAGCAGTAATATTTAGATACCCTGCCTCCCAAGTTAGCCCAACTAATCGATCTTTGAAACCAAGGATGATGACAGCTTTAGAGAAAGGGAACCCAAAAGATTCTTGTGGTGAAAAGGTGACTAATGTCACAAACACCTCAGACTCACCAGGGCTTGCAGTTTAGGACAGTGAAGGGAGAGCTGGATGAGTGTGCTGTCGGTTACCTGGAGAAAAACACGCTGTGTCAGTGTGGCTTCTACACCAGAACTTAATACCTAATCTTGGCTTCTCCTGAACACGAGAATCAAAAGGTGTAAAAGAGAATTAAAAACTCATCTCAAGCACACGTGGGATGGGAGTTCCTCTCCTCACGAGCACCCTCATGCCTGCCCCCTCCTAGAGATACAGAACTATTCTTTGCTCTCTCCTCTGGTGCCCTGAGGGGACCCAGGGATAAAAAGGGAGTAGGCACAGAGGGTCCCTAGGATTCTCCTCTTTAGAGTCACCCCCAGCACTGGACGTGCAAGCTTATTTCTCCTGCAGGTTCCGTGAAAAATAAAAGGAGTCTTTTTTTGTTTGTTTTTTTAACTTTGGCAAAAGATGGAGCTATCTTGAACTTGTCTGCTATAGTTTTATCTGATGACTGAGAACAGCCAACAGTTTGTACATATACTGCCATAACGTTCACAGGTTCCCAAGCCCTGCCACTAGGTTGGGCAAGGAGGGTGGATATGCCAACTAGTGACTGAGGGGCAGGCCTGCAGGGCTGTAAGGAATCTACTCACCAGGATGCATTCTTCAAGATCCATCTTCTCCAGGTCGTGGCAATTCTGGAAGAGTCCACAAGACACACTTTCCATGAGGGTCAGAGGGTAAGGCAATACGGGTGGCTTGTCCTATCTTTTTTTATTTTTTAGAGACGGAATCTGAGTAGAGTGCTGTGGCGTCACAGCTCACAGCGACCTCCAGCTCCTGGGCTTAGGTGATTCTCTTGCCTCAGCCTCCAGAGTAGCTGGTACTACAGGCCCCCGCCACAATGCCCGGCCATTTGTTTTGTTGTTGTTGTTGTTGCAATTTGGCCGGGGCTAGGTTTGAACCAGCCATCCTCGGTGTATGGGGCCAGCACCCTACCCACTGAGCCACAGGTGCTGCCCTTTTTTTTCTTTTTTGAGGCATAGTCTTAGTCACCCTGGGGTTGAGTGCTGTGGCATCACAGCTCATAGCAACCTCAAACTCTTGGGCTTAAGTGATTCTCTTGCCTCAGCCTCCCAAGTAGCTGGGACTATAGGCATCTGCCACAACACCCAGCTATTTTTAGAGACAGGGTCTCACTCTTGTTTACGCTCATCTCAAACTCCTGAGCTCAGGTAATCCACCTGCCTGGGCCTCCCAGAGTGCTAGTGCGTAAGCCACGGTGCCTGGCCTTTGCCCTATCCTTCTGAGTAATGGGTCTAGCATACTTGTTCTCTTCCATTAAGGATTGTGCGCCCCATTCCTAAAGTGATCCAGTGGCCAGCACTTCTGAACAGCTGCTCTACTTTGGAAATGGGAATAGGGCTGCCCTAGGCTGCATTTCCTTCTCTCAGCCTATAAAGAGAGTCACCTACACATTCCTGGTGGCTCATACACACCAGATAGAGTCTAGCCATAGGATAGGCGCTGGGCGAGACAGATCATAGCCATAGGATAGGCACTGGGCAAGCATGGAGAGGGGGGCACTCTGCCAACTGTGAGGGGCCGTAGTGGGGTAGGAAGAAGAGTGTATCAGCACCCTTCCAAGGACACAGATTCCTGGCAGCAGGACCAGAAGGACCCCATGGTGGTTAGTGTTCACTGGGCAATGGGCAAAGCACAGCCTAGTTAGGGGAGCTGCTAAGAGGCCAAATTCAGCTCCATGGGAGGAAGGGCACCTCCTGCCAGGAAGAGGCTCCTCTCAGGGTGATCCCACCTGAGCAAGTGAGAGTGAGGCCTAGACCCTTAACAGAACCCTCTATGAGACCTCCCTGGATCTCTGGCTTTCTACAGAAATCACGAGATCTACTCTGAGGATTCCGTTCTACTTTGTGCTTATCTTTTCCAAAGGCAGTTTTGTACATACCCCAAAACCACTCCAAATCACCCTGCGTTTCGGAGGTACATTGCTGTTAGGTTCTTTTTTAAAAATCTACTGTGTCTTACCCGAGCTAAAAGTGTAAAGCCTGCATCAGTCAAATGGGAACATCGTGCAGCCTCCAAAATCCTGGGGAGGGGCATGCAGGGGAGAAAGAAGTACCAACTGGTTAATAACAGAAACACACACTTCATGATGCACATTCTTTTAATTCTGCTCTTTGATGCACTTTTGCTTCTCATAACAGCCCTACTGTTTGTAAAAAACAAATATTGTCTCTATTGGACACATGAAGAGAATGAGGCTTAGGCAGGAATGTAACCTGCTGAAATCCCCAAATTCCAGGCCAAACTTGGATAGTGAATCCAGGAATCTTCCCACTATAGTAGCACATTTTTGTTGTTTTAAAATTTTATTCTAATATTTGCTTATCTTTTAAATATAATTAAAACAAAGTTTTACCGAACAAAGTAATCTTGATATACTACATTTATTGAAATTCCCACTTACTGCCAGGTGCAGTGCCTCACACCTATAATCCTAGTACTCTTGAGAGGCTGAGGCAGGTGGATTGCTTAAACTCAGGAGTTCAAGACCAGCCTGAGCAAGAGTGGGACCCCATCTCTCCTAAATAGAAAAACTACCCAGGCATTGTGGTGCATGCCTGTAGTCCCAGCTACTCAGAAGTTTGAGGCAAGAGGATTGCTCAAGCCCAAGAGTTTGAGGTTGCTGTGAGCTATGATGCCATGATACTCTACCCATGGCGACAAAGTGAGATTCTGTCTCAAAAAGAAAAAGGAAAGAAGAAAGAAATTCTCACTTGCCCTAAAGGAAATTTAAAAAATTGTAGGCAATGAAGAACGTAAGTGAATTTTCAGTTATCCAAGCTTTTTTATTTATTTATTTTTTTTTTTTTTGAGACAGAGTCTGTGTCACCCTTGGTAGAGTGCAGTGGCATCACAGCTCACAGCAACCTCAAACTCTTGGGCTTAAGTAATTCTCTTGCCTCAGCCTCCCAAGCAGCTGGGACTACAGGCGCCTGCCGCAATGCCCGGCTGCAATTGTCTTTGTTGTTTAGCTGGCCCGGGCTATGTTTGAACCTGCCAGCCTCACTGTATGTGGGTGGCGCCATAACCACTGTGCTACGAGTGCCAAGCCATTAGTTACCCAAGCTTAACAGGGATGGATGCATGAGTAGCATTTTTAAGTTAAATACTCTCTTACACCAATAATTTTGACCTCGTTCCTATCCAGTTTTGATCACCCAAATTCCTCCCATTAAGCACAAAACTCAAAACTCAAAATTACCTAGAATCTTCTCTAACATAACAGTAAGAAAAATAAGCAAAAGACAAAATAGACAATTTTTAAAAGAGCATGTAATTACTGTAAGCACAGGAAATGGATTACTGGTAAATAAAGAACTTTTTAAAATGTATCTTTTTTTCCTGCCACTTAGGGCTTAGTTAAGTTTGCTGGTTCTGAAGTCAAACTCTGTACATTCAAATTCTAGTATTACTTCTTATGCTTCATGTGATCCAGGATAAATTATATGATGTTCTCTGAGTCTCAGTTTCTCCTCTCCAAAGCAGGTGAGAATAATAGTATTAATACCTACCTCACAGACGCAATGAGGATAAAATGAGATAATGCTTTTAAGTCAGGAAGATATATAAGCTCCATTGATGTTAGCTATGATTAGTCTTAATACTGTTAATATTATTAAGATTTTTATATTCACAGCCAGTAATGACTATGTATTACCTTGAAAATCAGAATATAAATTATTATTTGTTAAAACAAAACCAGGCTCGGCACCTGTGGCTCAAACAGCAAAGGTGCCAGCCACATACACCTGAGCTGGTGGTCCGAATCCAGCCTGGGGCCGCCAAACAACAATGATGGCTGCAACCAAAAAATAGCCTGGTGTTGTGGCAGGTGCCTGTAGTCCCAGCTACTTGGGAGGCTGAGGCAGAGAATCGCTTGAGCCCAGGAGTTGGAGGTTGCTGTGAGCTGTGATGCCATGGCACTCTACCCAGGGTGACAGCTTGAGGCTCTGTCTCAAAACAAACAAACAAACAAACAACAACAACAAAAAAAAAAACCTTTTCTCCTACTGGGAAGATGATAAATAAGAAGGTGACTGTGATTCCCCCCCATTTTGTCCATTTAGCAGCAGGTCTAAGGACAACCTGGTGACACCTGGATGCGAGGCTAGTCCTCTGCTCACCATCAAAGCAATAACAGGATGAGGCAAATTAGGTGGCCAAATATGTGACAGTCACTAAGAAATTAAGGTTTGGATTGACTGGTGGTGGACATTTTATACTTTCCCAATATACCCCTCAATGAATTGGATGTACACATTTACCCAACAAAAAGGACCAATTTACCCAACGAAAGGCCACTACACCACAGCTACTGCCTCCCCACACATCTGCTCTACCTGCTGGCCAGACCTTACCCTTCTGCAGGAAGCACTCTTGGTCAGCCCAGCCAAGCTCTGAGCCACAAAGCAAAAACCACGGTATACTCACTGCAGTCTTGGGCAGTTCAAACCCAGGGCTGTGAGAGAGGCATCTGTGAGGTTGCTGCAACCTGAAAGGCAGACGGCCTGCAGCCGGTGGCAGCCCCTGCACATCTGCACCACACCCTCATCCGTGATTCGCTGGGGAGAAGTATACAGAAAGAAAAATCAGAGGGCACCATCACCACGGCAGCAGGAAAATGGGACCCACTATTACTCAGCTAGTTGTGGTTTAGGTTGCTGGTACTAGCATTTTATCCGAGTAACTTCTATAAAATATGGAGAAGCAGAGGGGAGGTATGTATTGCTACTATCTCTAGACACTTTAAAATGTTATAGCATTACTAATAGAGAATAAAATGTTATAGCATTACTAAAATTCCACCACCACCCCAAGTCATCATAATTGATACAGATTTGGTATTTTTCATAAAACTCATAAACTATGATTAAAAAATCAGATGAAATAAAGAGCTCATGATATTTGCCTAGTCAGGTGATAATATTTGGTTGAATTCCTATAGATTCATGCTTTAGATATTTACTATACAAATCACATATATGTATATTTATAATATTTCATCATGTTTTCGAGATAGGAAAATTAAATAAATCACTAAACAATCAATCAATGCCTTAGAATTCCACATATTTAGCCATAAAGACTTAAAATAGTATGCTCACTTAAGTATACTAATTCACGAAGAATCAACATTGTTAAAATGTCTATACTACCCAAAGGAAATGATCAATTTTTATATCTTTAAACCCATTTAATCTTTAAGTTACTAAGTAACAATTGATTAATAAATATTTTCTTCTTATTCAATTCATAGTGGATGTGTGACTTTACTCTTATCAGGGTGGGAGTGATGATTTATTTTTATAAATATATTTTTATTACTGATTAAGAAGTAACAGAAGACTATGAAGACACTTGCATTCGTTAAGCCTTCTTTAATTAAACTGGGTGAGCAAACATCCCGCCTCCTGCCTTCTGGTTGGCTTGTACTTTATCCATCATGAATGCCCTCCCTTTTCCAACATGTTCATGCTTTGTTGAAATATGACTAAATCTGCTATTCCTACATCAAATATCATTTCACTTTTTAATAAATCCTGCCTTGTTTATAAAACCAGATATCCTCCCTCCCTTCCCAGTGATCTACTTATACCTCCTTTATATCTATCCTTGTTCCAGTTATCTAGAAGCCTCGCAAGCTCTTTTATTAAAATGTAAGATCTTTGAAGGCAGGGATCTGTATGCACCTTTGTAGCATTTGAAAGGTCCACAGAATGATTTGGAGATAGCTGAAAATCTATCATTGTTGGCTTGATTGATTTAAATCTGTTTTTTTAGGTAAATGGAAAGGTTTTTATCTTTGATATATTTAAAATTCCCTCTTTCTGCATGCAGGAAAACTATGAGAAAAATCATAGGATTAGTGTGTCAGATAGAAGGAAGGTACTGGAGCTCTTTTTACCTTCCAATTTTTAAATGAATTGAATATTCAATAAATTGAGAGAATCTCCTGGAAACAAACAAACAAACAAACAAACAAACAAACAAAAATGGCCCACTCTTCCAAAATAATGTTTTCACTTTTAAAAGATACTCTCTCTTTCATATAATTATATATACCTACTGTGCCTTCTAGATAACCTTTCATTTTTTCCCGAAATCTAGTATTAACATTAGAAGAATATTAGTACCCCAGACATTTCAATATATTTATAGTATCTCTACTAAATTATCAGGTAGATATAAGGGTTATCCTTAAAGTTAAACCATTAAATTATCCTTGCATTAATTCTTTCAGACCTTGACATAATTTAATATAAAAACTTACGTTGAGCAGACTAGAGGCATTCTTCAGCTTCCTACTCAATGTCCAAGGCATGAAGAACACTTCCCCTCTACCAAGAATGACTTTTTGCTACAATAGAATAAAACTAAGCATGATGCCTTAGGCTTCTCTCTCACATTAAGTATTTCTTACTCTTTACTGTTTTCAGGATTGCAAGGTAGAAAAATTATTTCTGTGTTTTTGTCTATAAATTTTAACAACTTCCACCATTTATTCTATTACTAAAATACTATGTATTATAATCATAGAATGTGCTACACAACAATTTTTTTTAATTGTTGGGGATTCATTGAGGGCACAAAGAACCAGGTTACACTGATTGCATTTGTTAGGTAAAGCTTCTTTTATAATTGTGTCTCACCCCCAAAAGATGTGTCACACACAGTGACACCCCCACCAGTTCTCTGCTTCCTTCTGTCTGCTCTTCCCTTCCCCCACCTCCCTCCTTCCTTTCCTCTCTCTGCTCTCTCTTCCCCCACCCCCCCCCAAAATGCACTAGGTCTTCAATTGTCCTCATATCAGAATTGAGTATATGGATCCTTGCTTCTCCATTGTTATGATGCTTTACTGAGAATAATATGTTCCACATCCATCCAGGTTAATACAAAAGATGTAAAGTTTCCATCTTTTTTAATGGTTGAATAGTATTCTATAGTATACATATATAACAGCTTGTTAATCCATTCTTGGGTTGGTGGGCATTTAGGAAGTTTCTACATTTTGGAGATTATAAATTGAGCTGTGATAAACAGTGCTTCAAGTGTCTTTATGGTAAAATGATTTTTTTTTTTCTTCTGGGTAGATGCCCAATGGGATTGCAGGATCAAATGGGAGGTTTAGCTTGAGTGCTTTGAGGGTTCTCCATACTTCCTTCCAAAAAGGTTATACTAGTTTGCAGTCCACCAGCAGTGTAAGTGTTCCCTTCTCTCCACATCCACACCAGCATCCGCAGTTTTGAGATTTTGTGATATAGGCCATTTTTGCTGTGTTTAGATATCTCAGAGTGGTTTTGATTTGTATTTCTCTAGTAATTGGGGCTATGAGTACACAGAACTTTTAAATTTCATTGTCAACATCAAATTTAAAAATCTGGCAATGTTTTTTGGCCCAAATCTACATGTAAATATTTGATTTTAAAGTGTTGGAGCAAATCTCAAAAACATAAACAAATATGGAAAAGTGGGGCTTTGTCTCTTGTTATAGGGGAAGAAGGATCCAAATAAGAAAACATCTCTGCCATTGGGGATTTATGTGCTGTTTCATTTTTGTTAAATTCAATCCTGTTTCCCCACTAACCTGTACGCTACATGAAGGCAATGGCCATGACTGTATTAGTCCTGGCTGTATCTCCACTGTCTAGCGTATCTCTTAATACGTAGTGGGAACTCAGTTCATTTAATTATTTAATAATCTTTAATCTAATGGGCCAGGAAATAGAAAATTTCTAAACCACAACACTTGCCTAAGAAAAAGGAATAGCAAGGGGTCTTTTGGCAGGCTGAAAAGAACACCTTCTGGTGAATGTTTTCCAAGTGCATTGGAAACAGTCAGATGGATCTTCTGGCTATCACTAAACTATATTTATCTGAAATATGGGTGCCCATAATAAAGATTACGTAAGTAGTGCAGCTTCTTTTACAGGAGAGGGTAGCACTCTGGCCTAAAGGCTAGACAATGGGCTAAATTATGGTAAGTGTAAGATTCAGGATGCGACTCTAAATGAAGACAATGGACCTTATCCTAACCTCTCCTGCTCCCTGCTGGTTGTTTTGTTAATATGATCACTGAAATGGGTAAATCATTTGGGACCATAAAATCACTTAGGGAGCAGAAAGCCAGTACTTCTGAGTTCTTCATGGAGCAATTCTACCATACCAATTTTGGGATGTTCCCATGTAGACTTTATGTTAAGGGGATGTCTTAGCCCAGGGTATGCTGCTGTGAGGGAAACCTTGAGACTGCATAATGAACAGAAATTTATTGGCTTATCGTTCTGGAGGCTGGGGTGCCCAAGACCAAGGTCCTGGGAGCCAATGAGGGCCTTGTTGCTGTGTCAACACATATCAGAAGTTAAGAGGTGGGGAGAGACAGTGCAATGAGGAGGCTGAATTTGCCCTTTTATAACAGCACCTGTCCCACTGGAGGATGCAGCTGCTGTGGCCTAATAACCTCTTAAAGGTTCCACCTCTTGAAACTGCTAGAACAGCAATTAAATTTCAACACAAGCTTTCAAGGGGACAGACATTCAAACCACAGCAAAGGGTATTGATTTATAGCCTGTCTAAAACAAACTTAACCATGAAAGCTGTGAGCACTTTGGTTCTGATAAGCTGAGTCAATCAATCTCATCTGTGGCAAGATTTAATTTAAACTTATATTTATGTAAAAAATGATGTATGTAATCAGCTATCCTTATACATATAAAGTAAGTTAAATTGGAAGCAGAATTGCTAAAGGCAGATAGACTTCCAGTAATGTTATTCACTGTGTGTCTATAAACAAATTATTTCAAATACTTTTAGACTTAGATTGGCTCAATTTTGGGGGGAGGGGGTGGAGAGTCTCAAGCTGTTGCCCTCGGTACAGTGCTGTGGCATCATACCTCACAGCAACCTCAACCTCTTGGGCTCAAGCGATTCTCCTGCTCAGCCTCCCAAGTAGATGGGACTACAGGCGTCCACCACAACACTTGGCTATTTTTAGAGAGGGGATGTCGCTCTGGCTCAGGCTGGTCTTGAACCCATGAGCTCAGGCAATCCATCACCTTGGCATCCCCAGTGCCAGGATTACAGGCTTGAGCCACTGCATCCAGCAGATTGACTCGATTTTAAAGTGAGAGAATTGGATTCATTGGAATGACTAGAAGTTAGAGAATTTAAGTTTGTTCAACATATAGGAAACAAATGAAGTAAGAACTATGGAGCCAGTATATCCCTGAAGATCAAGTACTGAGCTGGCATGGGAAGGTTCTAGCCATCCATGAATCAGAATAGAGAAAAATGAGACACCTAGTTTATAATTACTGAGTAATTAATTTCTTCACACTTTTTTTACTTTGCAGAGATATAATTTATGTTCACAATTTCAAACATTAAAATACCAGGATCCAGAGATAAAAGTATGTTAAGTATGGTTTTACCTGTGCTCCTTCAAACAAGCCATGGTTCTACTAAAATATTCAATTTCTGACACTTCCTAGTTCTATAAACATTGCATAATTTAAACAATAATGGTTACATACCATTTATTCTAAGAGTAGGAAATAATTTTTTAACATGTTAAGCTTCTTTGAATATTAAGGTAATTCTTGGAATTGAAACAATTCAAAGGGAAAAAGGAGAATAATAAAGTATCATGAAAATGACAATGGAGGTGGGAATTACTAAAATTTAACATCTTGAAGGAGGGTTCTTGGGGGCTGGAATCGCACTTTTGAGGAGATGATGCTGTCCAGATAGTGGTGGAGGCCCCTCAGGAAGAAATAATGAGGCTGGGTCTTTAAATGTTGAAAAAAACCTGCAAAAGTTTTATAATTAACTGCTGAGGCTTAAAGAAGTAACACTCAGGTGATACTGACAGAAACAGGAAGCAAAGAGGTAACAAGTAAGATGGTCCCTTCTCTCTAGGATCCCCTGTAGTAGAATCTACCTAAAAGGTTGAAATATGACTGATAGATTCCTAACCCCCAAATTACAACCTGCAGAATGGACGGAGGAAGACAGCTTTGAAGCTAGGAGAGAGTAGCTTAGTAATTGGCACAGTGGAGGAGTGAAATTATATAAGATGATATATCACAGGAGGAAGATTCATATTTTATGAAAATGTGAGGCTTAATTCAATTCAGATTTTCTAAGAAACATGTAAAATATTCTCATCTCTTTTTAATCAAAAAGAATATATGAGTTATTTCAAAAAACTTCATTTTTCTTCAGGGAGAAAAAACTGAAGATCATTAAATGTTATTGAGTGTAAGTTGATATTTTAGTTCAGAAGGAAACTTGATATAGGGCTGCGAATTAATACATTTCCTTTTTAAAAGGTGCTACTGATTAAAAAAGAGAGTGTTAAATCTGTTATTTAAGCTAATTATTGTCAACTTTTTTGTGCAGAAGTCTATTCAGAATATGTTTTATATTTGACATTCTGGTGGGGGGGGCTCTTTTTCTTAATTATAAATTAACTGGCCAAAGATGAATCCTCCCTATTCTAAAATTCTAATTTTTCTATCGGGGAGCAAGAGATATGGCATAAGAAAATTAAGATTGAAATTAATTGTAAAATGCTCTCTACTTTAGTTCCTTCTAATCCTCTGTAACCCACCTATTAATATTTTTTATATTGATAACTCCGGAATTCCAGAATATTCAGAGGTGAAATGGAAGCATGTGTTGAGTAAAATAGACAGAGATGGAAAAAATAGCATCATTTGCCATGTCCTATTTTCCTATTTCAATTTTCCTGGGAAGAATATTCTCAAGACATTTTTCTAACTGGAACAATTTTATTTAATATTAATTTCTTTTAAAGTATGACTTGATTACACTGGTTCCGTCATAGGTTGTTTTTAAAATAGAGAAAACTAAGGGAAGAGAATTGAGTTTAGAATATCACTCAAGTGAGAATGCTGCGTCATCAAAGTTGACTTTCTCTAAGAAAGTTTCGATGTAGATACATAACTGTATCTAGTTATACTTATACCAGTAACATGCAGTTATATCGTTATAGTAAAGTCGGATTAGAGTATATTATCTTTAGCAGTTTATCACCCGTGGGTGATTATCTCATTAGACGTCACATTATGTCTTTATCATTGTATTTTACTACACGAGGCAGGTCAGTGCCTTTCAAAGTCATATGTGGGATCTGAAAGATCTTGAAAAAATAATACTTCGTTTTATATGGAATCAGAAAAACCCTCAAATAGCCAAAACATTACTCAGCAATAAAAACAAAGCAGGAGGAATCACGCTACCAGACCTGAGACTGTACTATAAATCAATAGTGATCAAAACA
>CAUYPK010040631.1:0-16897 GCA_963574355.1 Loris lydekkerianus | reverse complement strand
TATCCAACACTGCTAAAGGGATATTAAAATCTCCGACTACTATGGAACTAGAAGAAATCAAGTTACTCATGTCTGTTAGAGTTTCTCTTATAGATTGAGGTGCATTCTGGTTGGGTGCATAAATATTAATAATTGAAATCTCATCATATTGAGTATTACCTTTAACAAATATGAAGCGTCCATCCTTATCCTTCCTTATTTTGGTTGGTTTAAAGCCTATTATATCTGTGAATATGATTGCAACACCTGCTTTTTTCTGCTTTACATTTGCCTGTAATATAGATGACCATCCCTTCACCTTGAGTTTACATTTATCTTTTGAGGTAAGATGAGATTCTTGTATGCAGTAGATATATGGCCTGAGTTTTTATATCCAATCAGCCAACCTGTGCCTCTTTAGAGGACAGTTTAAACCATTCACATTAATTAAGAATATTGATAAGCCTTTCGAAAGTCCTGTGGATATTTTTAATCATTTTGTGACTGTGGAAGTTGGAATTTGATCAAAAGTTTCTGGGTGAGTTTAGTTTTGTGGTGGAGAATTACACTGGTCATTATGGAGAATAGGTCTGAGAATATCCTGGAGCCCTGGTTTAGTTAGGGCAAATTTCTTCAACATGTGAATGTCATTAAAGTATTTAATTTCTCCATAATAAATGAAACTCAGTTTAGCTGGATAAGGATCCTGGGTTGAAAGTTACTTTGTTTTAGGAGAGTAAAAGTCAATGACTATCCTCTTCTAGCTTGAAAGGTCTCATCAGAGAGATCTGCAGTTATTCTAATATTCTTCCCCTTGTAGGTTATGGTTTTCTTACGTCTGGCTGCTTTCAGAATTTTCTCCTTCATATTAATTTTGATGAAATTGATTATGATGTGTCTGGGGGATGTCTTATTTAGGTTGAGTCATGCTGGAGTTCTGAAACTGTCTGCTATCTGAATTTCAGAATCTCTTGGTATGTCTGGAAAGTTCTCTTTCATAATCTCATGAAGAAGAGACTCTGTGCCTTGTGAAGCCACTTCATCACTTTCAGGGATCCCTATAAGGTGAATATTGGTTTTCTTCGAATTATCCCAGAGCTCTCTGAGAGAGTTATCAATTTTTGCCCTCCATCTCTTCCACTTTGAAAGTTTGGGAGCATTTGAAAGCTTTGTCTTCAGTGTCAGAAATCCTTTCTTCTGCTTGTTCCATTCTGTTACTTTGGGATTCTATTGTGTTTCTCAGATCTTTGAGGGCTGCAACTTTTTGCCTCAATATGTCAATATCTTTGGTCATTTTTTTTTTAATTCATTGAATTCTTGAGGTATCTTTTCATTGCTGCTTGACATTCTAATTCGATCTTATTTGCTATCCAGATTCTGAATTTGATTTCTGACATCTCAGCTATTTGTGCATGGGATCTTGTGCTATGTCTGTCCCATTGATCCTTGTGGAAGTTGATCTACTCTGATTATTCATATTGCCAGAGTTTTTCTGTTGATTTCACCTCATGATTATTTTTCACCATTGTCTCTGGCTGTTCTCAGAGTTGGGGAGGTGTCTCTCTAAAATTAGACCCCAGTGGAGTCACTCTATTGTTGCTGGATCTTCGTAGGGTGTGACCCTGTGTAGCTTCTCTGGGAATGTGCCAGCCGGGGAGTTCTGGCTGTAGGAACAGCTCCAGAGTGTGACACACCCAGATCCAGCAATAGGGCAGGGGATGGTGCACACGGTTCTTTGAGTACTGGTGCCTGGTGACTTTTGCATAGAGAGCCCGGGGCTCCAGCAGTGTCTGGCCAGGAGGAGGGCTCCTCCCAGAGGCAGGGAGGGCTCTGGAGAGAGGGTGTGGTTCATGCAGTTTCCAGAGTCCCTGGCCAGACAGGCAGGACCAGTGTGAAGGCAGAGAGGGTACAGGAGGGAGGACATGGTTGTGCGGCTCCCAGAGTTCCTGGCCAGGTTGGGGAGAGGCTCAGTGTGCATGGGGCACCAGGCCACATGGTTACTGGTGGAGTCCCTGTCCAGGGCTGGCATGCAGAGGCCTGGTTGGCACGAGGCATGGGGCCACGTGGTTGCCGGGGGCGTCCATGGCTTGGTGGGCATGCAGAGGCATGGCGATGTGGGGTGCGTGGTTGCCAGTGGAGTCCCTGGTGGGGGATGGGGGGAGGCTCGGCATGGCCCCTGGAGTCTCTTGCGGGTGGGTGCTTGGTCTGGCAGACAGGGAAGGGGGGCACTGATCAAGGACCTCCTCCCTCAGTCTCAGCAGGGGTTAGGCTTCTGGTTCATCAGGTAAGGGGGATGGGTGTACTGGGAGTTCAGAATGGCAGGGAAGACTTTAGTTCAATTTTTCTGCCTGGCAAGACAGTGTTCAAAGTCACAGCTGGGTCCCTCTGAGGAAGTAGTTCCCACTTCCCACAGCATTCACCCGAACGGTGAGAAAAGAGGTCCACAGTTCACCACTTGTCTGTAGAGAATCGCAGGAGCAAATGAAGAGAAAAAAAGAAAGGAGACAGAAAAACAAAAAAAACCCCAGAGCTTTCTGAGGGGCGGGGATGGAAACTTTTTCTTTCAGATGAATTTTGTACCTGAAGGTTGGTTACTTGGAGTCACAGCTTGTCTCAGCAGAGGTGACCTGTAGTTATCATTTCTCTCTCAGCTGTGCTCCCATTCTTCAGCTTAATTGGGCTATTTCTGGATGTTATCTTTCCTTTTGGATAGGAGCCTCTTTCGGAAGCTGTTTTCAGTCAGCCATCTTGCCCCTTCAAGTTCCTTATATTTTAAGGATAGTTGAGGAGTCAAGAAATAAGAAGTTCTATGTTTTGGTCCTTGAGATGGTGCAGATTTTCAAGGCATCCATTTCAGGTTTTTCCAGGTTTCAGATGGATGATGTTTCAGCTATTTTGTCAAGGTAGAGACACCTCAGGGCACAGGCACTTTGTCACTCATGTGCTTAATTCCAGTCAGAAGTCACAAGATATTTTGAGTCAGATCAATAAAATCTGGGCACAGAACCGGGATGCACCTGTGGTCACAGCTGCCAAAGAGCTAATGCTCAGAAAGGGGAAGACAGGTTAAGGGAAGAAGGGGTGAGGAGGAGGGGAGAGAAGAAGGAAGAGAAAGAAACAGAAGGCAGGAAATGAAAGAGAGGATGCTGCTGCTGCCCAGAGCCAGCGCAGCCCAAGCGTCCATCCCCTAGTTGTCTATTTTTTGAGTCTTTGGAGAATTACTTTTTAACCAACAGGGATTTTTTCAGGCCTAAATTAGTATTTTTGGCAACTTAAAAGACATTTAAATTGGTTTGGAAGTCAAAAGAGTAAATGTAACTGCAGCATATGAGTATTTTAACTTCAACATATACTATTGTAATAATTTAATAAATACTAATGGCAACATTCATCATCTGAGTAAAGAAATTATTTTGTTTCGACAACACATGTATTTTCCACAGGTATTTTCCTCAGACATACATTAAAAATAGATAAAATAAACTATAATGACTCAGAAAAGGAGAGGAAAAGATATTTATTTATTTATTTATGTTTTGTAAAGGCAGAGTTTCACTTTATCACCCTTGGTAGAGTGCCGTTGTGTCACAGCTCACAGCAACTTCCAACTCCTAGACTTAAGCAATTCTCTTGCCTTAGCCTCCCCAGTAGCTGGGACTACAGGTGTCCGCCACAATGCCTGGCTATTTTTTGGTTGCAGTTTGGACTGGGTCGGTTTTGACCTGCCACTCTCGGTATATGGGGCTGGCATCCTACCCACTGAGCCACAGGTGCTGCTCCAGGAAGAGATATTTAAATAGTGGCAGAACCTAACATATCCCTCATTAAGTGCAAGCACTGAGAGTTGATTCCACTATAACTCAAAGAGGGTTCACAATTAAGTGATGAGTAAGCTTGTGCGTAGTTTACAAGAGTCCATTAATGAATTTTTCTTTTTATATTGTTATAGGCCAAAAAGTAAAGCAGTAAAGAACTATAATAGCATCTCATACTTACATAGAACTCTATGCTAAATAATGTTTTAAGATTTAGAAATTATTACTATCACCTTGTATTCAAGATGAAAAATCTGACAGACAGAGGGTCACAGTGTTCACATGAATGTTGACCACAAGCAGCTTGGGTCCAAAACCGTCTCTCTTAATCAGCTTGTCACACAACACGTGAACACATCTACATGCATGGATGTGTGCAAGAACAGAAGGGGGCCGTGTCTGATTGGTCTTTGCAGCCTTTAACTCCTGTAGTAGGGCCTCACACAGGCTTGGGAAGGACATGGATTATTTTTAGTGACTGATGGTAATAATCAACATTATCTTCAATCTCATTTTTTCTGACTCCAAATTTATGAAATATATTTTAAGATCACAATACAATTATTGACCCAACTGAAACACCTTTGAGAAGCAAGAAAGAGTACTATTAAGAATTATGTTGGGACAACAAGTGGAAAATGGGACTGTCCTGGGCCGATCAGATCAATGGCCGATGTATGTGAGAGCAGAAGACTGGGGCTTGGAGGTTTGTCCAAATGGAAAGTGTTGCACAGGTTTTTTTGTCTACAAAGATGATGTTTTGCAACTTTATTACACAGAATCAAAACTTATAACATTTTAAAACTGAAGAAGACATTAGAAACTGTCTTATTACCTATTATTATTATAAACAACTCAAAACTTAGTGGGTTCACTGCATCCATTTATTTAACTCAGGATTCTGCTGAAGTTCTTACAGTCTAAGCTGGGTTTGGCTGATTTTGTTTGGTTCACCCATGTGCCTGCAGGTAGTAACAGGTTGGAATGGACTGGGTCCTGCATGATGGACCAGAACCAAGTGACGTGGTGGTGGAAGGGCTGGCTGTCGACAAGGGCACGTGTGTGGTGACAAGATGACATGCCTCACCCTCCAGTAGGACCTGAGGGTGGTCATGTGTCAGGGTTCCAAGTGCCCCAGAAGACAAGTCCACGAGCACATTTCATGTCTGCTTGTTTTATGTTGGCTACCATCCCATGTTTGCTGAAGCAGAGCATCCGGTAAGCCCAGAGCAGAGGTGGGAAGAGCTGCCCAGGGCATGGAAACTTTGAGGACCTTGCCATGAAAAGTACTTTGTTTTCAGTTGAAGTGTATCTCTCACTCCATAACTAGTATGGCAATTTATGGTATTGAGGACTCAGAATGAGCCTTAATCTCAAGGTTCTGTCCCCATTGGACAGAGTGAAGGGAGGCAAGTGGTGGAATTGTGTTGTCTCTTCAGGAAAACTCCCCAAAGCTCTCACCGTCTCACCTTAGTACAGCTCTTCTCACTACATTAGCCAAACATAATCACAATGCATAACTAATTGCAAAGGAATCTAGGAAATACTGCCTTACTTAGAGTGGTCTGGTGCTCGGCTAAAAACTCTATCAATACAGATGGAGATATGAGATGGATTTGTGAGGGAGCTAGGAGGCTCTGCCACATGTGGCTCCTGTGACTCACACATGTGCACCAATATAAGAAGGTGACATGTTAATGTCTATATCATAAATTACGAGATAATACAGCATTTTCTCCAAACATTTCAAAGTTTCTTTCTTTCAAAAAATGGTTAGAGGCCAGTCAAAATTACTGAGAACTTTAAAGAAACACTTGAAGAACTAATAATCACATTCAGTAACAGATTCCTCCATTTTTTTAAGTTCAGACACTGATTTACAGTTCCTATTTTATGTTTCAAGAATTTTAGATAACATCTATATTTCAGTGATTGAGGCCATTATTTACCATTTTAATATCATTTAGTCCTCCAGAGCTCAATATATGTTATTAATCTCAAGCATGTGGGGGGCGAGAGAGAGAGAGGAGAGAGAGAGGTTTTCTTTAAGTTAGAAATAAATAAGAATCTAGAAAATTAAGTCACTTATTTATCCAAGGTCATTGGATAAATGAAAGAGTGACAATCTCTTATCTGGTTTAAAGTTTTTTATGTCCATGGTATAACAGAGAATCTAAGATGAGTCACTTCAACATTTTAATATGTACAGTGCTTGATGTAACTGAGTTTTACAGTAACACTTTGACAATGTGTATTTTTAAAAGCATCTTTTACAAAAGTCTCAAAGCACTTTAAATTCGAAACATTAAAAGCTCCAAAGGAAAAAAGTTAGAAATCTGAAGCAGTGGGAAGCATAGATCAATTTGGGAGTAATTACTCCAATTATTTCTAATAAAATCATTTTGTATTACGTGAAAATAGTTTTAAGTGTTAAACATTCATTGAGGAATAAGAGTGGCAGGCTCAAACCTTTATTTTTCCATAAAAAAATGAGCCCCATTATTCTATATTGAGTTAATAGACTTTTACAGGTTTTTTTTGAGATAAAGAAAAATATATAATTGTGTATACTGATCGAGAAGGACAGCCAAATCTCTTTTTCTTAAGTGCAGTCACATTGCAATAATCAAAAACTAAGAATTTGATGACAAATTCTTTCCAGTGGTTAAAATCTTACATGTTGCGTGACTGGAGACGCGAACAAACAGCAGCTTTGCTGTGGGTGTAAACTCGCTACTTACATGTGAATCCAGTTCCAGGTTTTTTACCTCTATTGTGATACTGTCTACCTTCATTTATTTGGGAAACATCCTTGGACTTAATTTTGGTTTATGAACACAGATTCTAAAGCCAGTTTCAAATCCCAGCTCAAAAGTTACTAAGCTACAAGACCTCGAGCAAGTAATGAATTTTTGTGCTTCAATTCCCATTTCTATATTATGGAAACAATAACAATATTTATCTAATTGTTTTTTTGTCAGGATCAAGTCACTTAATATACTTAAAGTACGTAGAACAGTGTCCACCACACAGTTAATGTGGTTTGAGTTTAGCTGCTGTCATTGTTATCTTAAGGTTTCTTCCAGTTCTAATATTTTATGGTTCTTTTATCTTCTCTATGATACTCTTTATATGTAAATACAAGCCATGGATAGATTCTTTGGGTTTGAGAGAATTTTATAAGCATTGACATCATGCTTCAAATAATGTAACATGTGCTATAAACAGTAAGAAATTAATTTTAATAGAGCACCTTCTGGAAAGGGTGATGCTTAAGTAGAAAGTCTATTTTGAACTTGTATAATAATAGTCAAGTGAGTCTTCTATAACAATATGTCATTTCCCCCCAACTTCAGTCATATGTGTATATGTGAGTGTGAGTGTGCACATACATATGCGAGGGTGTGCAAATAAAAATTTCTAATCCTTCTTCAAAGAGAAGGATCCGGTAAAAATCCTTAGCTGGCAGAAAAGGAGAGGAGAAATGCCTCTCTGTTGAAACATCCCAGAGCACCTCTTTGAGGACACTTTTTTTCTCTTTGTGAGCAATTCAGGTTCTAGTAATAATTTTTTATTGCTTCCCAAAACATCCTTGTGCAGATAATTAGCTGAGTATCTGTGTTGATGTAGCACAATTTAATTATAAGTACAAAAATATTCCAGCCACTCAGTCTGACACTATTCAACATGAAAAATTAATGCAGAGATTTTATTAATTTTGTTTCTGCTTTTCTGGATATTAATCTATATTTCAGGCTCCATTTTACCTAATTTTCCCTCTGAAATATTGGGTAAAATCTGTTAATCACTTGGTTAGATTAACTGATTGCAGAATGTTAATTCTTAACTCTGTTCCTCTCATAGTTTTGATTTTGAACCCTGAAAATGTATCATTTATTTAAAAATTTTAATCAATAATTAAAAATACAAAAATAAATGAAAAGATATTTCCTAATCAAGGACTCTGTCTTAATGTATAAGGTAATAAAATATAAATATTAAGCGAAGTTTTACTAAAACATGTCCACTTAAAGTTTTATACTTAACTATTTTATTCTCACCTCATATAGGTCAAACTCTCTTCAGTATTTTCTCTAATTAAAACAAATCAAATTTCATTGCATATGATAAATTTTCTTCACTTTTACAAATATGTTATCTTATACATCAACTGGGTGTTCAGGCTACAAGGTGGAAGCATAACTTGATCTTCCATTTAGTGACAGCAAAATTTAAAGGATGCCAAATTTCCTCACAATTAAAAATAGATCCTCATGAAGCTGACCCAATGTCTGAAGTTTCCACCATTAACATCGATCCTTGAGGGCTTTCTAGAGACATGCATTTTAATTAGGTTAAGGCATTATATTTTCTGGGTAAATCATTTGCTAGCCAAACACAATAGATGTATTTTCCATCTTATTAAAACTCATTAACACACACCAGAACCCTGAGGAAATGTCATAAAATAGAAAACAAGAATATATCTGAGAAATGAAGAGCTAAAGAAAGGTCAGTGTCCTGAGATCACCAGGTTCCAGTAGGCGTTTCTGTGCCCAAAGGAAGCATCATGGGGCTTCAGGGACCTCTGTGGTTCCTCCTAAGCTCTGCACCATATTATTGTGTCTGGAGCTTTCCATTGCTTTGTTTTGCCTTTTTGTTTTTGTTTTGTTTGTTTTAATAACTGACTCTCTTACACAAGAGCCACCCATGTTGGATGTGACCTATCACCTCTGCTCTGGTAAAGCACAATGTCAAACTGTCATTTTATCCTGCTGCTGTTACATTTTACCCTGCTTCTGTTTTTGGCATAAACTCTATGTTAAGAAAAGCAAAAGCACAAAACTAAAAAGCCAAAACAATGGGCAAGAGGGCAATGACACAGTAATCAATGGAACCTGAACATAAAGATAACACGTCGATTATTATAATGGATACACAAGTAATAGAGACTCCCTTTGTTATGCTTTATTAATTATCTTGAAAATCTCCACCATTAAAAAAAATAAAGTAAAGCTATCAAAGGTCTGAAAACTCAAGAAATTCGAGAATGCACAAAACAGACCACACACACACACACACACACACACACACACACACGCACACAGATGCGCATACAAAAAGCTGAATCCAGAGGAATAAATTTACCTTAGAGCTGAAAAAGTCCTGGGAGCATTCTGCAAGCCCTAAAGCATTTTACGTAAGTAGGAAGAAAATTATTGGTTCTAGATAAGGAGACAATTGATACTAAGTTTTCTGTATAAAGTGGAATTTTTGATAGGTTTGACCCTTAGTAAAAATGTGGACTAGTAAAACCTAACTCACCAAGAAAGAGAGAAGAAAAGGAAACATCCCTCTATTTGGGGTGAGGATCTAAATGAAAAAAAGAAAATTATCTTGGTAAGTGGTAAATTGCCAACTTCTCAAGCCTGTTTGGTATTCAACATTAAACTATCTACATTATCCATTTTCTGACACAGAAAATCCCAAGCTGAAAAATTAATGGAAAATAATGCTATACTTCTAGCACTCTGGAAAACTGGGCAAAATAAAACATAAATTCTCTCTAAAGCAATCACATTGGACTAAATGGGTTTTATGAAGGTAAGGATGGTTCAATGTTGGGAAATCAATCATGATAATCCCCTATTGAGAAAACCACATGATCATATAAATTAATGCAGAAAAATAATTTGACAAAACCCCTCAAATCCCTTCATTATCACACTCTTGGGAAACTAAGACTTTCTAAGACTCATAAAAGGCATGTACCAAAAATTCCAACAGCTAACAAAATACTTAATGATGAAATATTGTTTGCTTTTCTCTTAAGATCATTCAGTGTTTTGTTCCTTACAGGAGACAGGGTATCCACTATTACCACTTCTATTCAACACCATACAAGAAGCTCTAACTAGTGCAGTAATGAAAGAAAAATAAATATAGTAAATAAAAGAGCCTCCTTATCCCCAAATAACAAGATCGTCTATATATAGAAGTTCAAGGACTCTGAAAAACAAAGCAAAACTCCTAATATGATGAATGAATTTTCAGTGCTACAAGACACAGGGTAAACACACAGAAGTTAATTATAATTCCTTTTTACTTTTAGCAAAGAACAGTAAGCAACACATTTTAAAAAATAATTTGCAATAGCTGCTCCCCGAAAGATAAACTCAGGTAAACATGTAGCCAACCATCTACAGAATCTATATGCTGAAAAATATAAAATGCTGAGGAGAAAAACCAAGGACCTAAATAAATGAGGAGACACATGCTGTTCATGGATTAGGAGACTTAGCACAGCAAAAATACCAGTTTTGGTGAAAGTAATTAGGAGCAGATTAGATGCTGCAAAAGAAGATAGTGAGGTTGAAGACAAAAATAATACAATGAATTCAAAAGAAAAAAGAAAAAAACTTGCAAAAGAATGATCAGTGATGTGTGAAAAAACAAAAAGTAACATAACATAGGCTGAAATGAAATTCCAGAACAGAGAAAACATTACATGCGTAAGAGTAAAGATAAGAAGTACTCTAGACTCAACCTTGAGAAACTATAAAAAAACAGGAAACAAAAGAATAGCATGTTTAAAGTACTGAAGAGAGGAAATACGTAGAATTTTGTCCAGATCAAATACATTTCAAAACAAGGACTAAGTATTTTTTCAGAAAATTATAATATCTGAGAATTTATTGCAGGATACCTATAGTGTAAGAAATATCAAAGGAAACTCTGTAATACCAGAAGAAAACTTGAGTGTACACAAAAGAAAAAACATTTCCACATTTTAAAATTTCTATAAAATCTAATCAACTGCGTTTAATAAAACACAAATAATTCATTGTGGTCTTCATAACACAGACAGAAGTAAAATGTATGGGAAAATAACACAAAGTACAGAAGGAATAAGTATTACTACATTGTTGTAAACATCTTATACATGAAATAATATTATTTAAAGGTAGATTATGCTAAGTTAAGATATATATTATACACCCTTGATAAACTCAAGAGAATAATCAAAAGTAGTCTTAGCTAAATAACCAACAGTAAAGATAAAATGAGATGATGAAAAATACTCAATTCCCCCTCCCCCCAAAAAATGCAGGAAAAACAAGGAGAGAAGCAGAGAACATCTGAAACAAATAGATAACAAATGGAATGATGGTAGATTTAAACCCAACTATGTCAGTGATAACATTAAATGTAAATGGTCTTAACACAGCAATTAAAACACAGAGATTAGTAGACTGAATAAAATGCAAGTCCAATTATCTGTAATCCATGAGAAATTAATTTCACACATAAAACAGATATACTGAAAGGAAAATAATGGAAGATATATACTATGAAACATACAAAAGGATGGATTGACTATATTAACAGCACTAACCTCACTTCAAAACAAAGTATATTGCCAGGGATAAAGAGGGAACATAATTGTTCACAGCAGGATTCTTTATAATAACTGAATACTGTAAACTTCATAAATGTCTATCAATAAATAAATGGGTAAAAATATTGTCTGCCCAGAGGATGTGGCAACACAGTGCAACAGGCAGGTGCATCACATAGATGTGCTGAGATAAAGATATCAGATACAAAAACGTGTACACTGCACAGTTCTATTCAGACAATGCTTTAAAAATTCCAAATATTATATATGCTGACGGAAAGCAAATCAGTGGTGTCCAGAGTCCAGGGAGGGCATCGGGGAGGGACTACACAGAGAAAAGCACAAAGAAGCTTTTCCAAGGTGCTGGAAATGTTCTGTATCTGGATTTTGTGTTAGTTAAATGGGTGTATAAACCTTCTGTATGTGACTTAAAATGAATTTACTTTATTGAGTTTAAAAAATATTTTCTTACACTTATTAAAAATGAATGAATTAAAGATCATAGGAATGAATGAGAAATCTAAAGCAGTATAATTCCCAAAGACGTATAATTGAAAACAATTTCTAAACATAAAAGTTACCAAAGGAAACTCATTATTTAATGTCATTCAAAACTTATGTTAAAATTGAAGTGTTTTGAAAAGCATATAGTTTATAATTCTACTCCAAATGGCAATGATTGATAACTCTGAAAATTAGGAGAGTTAAATTATACAGGTGAGTTGAGCAGGACAGGGAAGCTTTGTGTGGGAAGAAGTGTGGTTAGGTTTCCAGAAGGTTGGAGGGCTCTATTTCTTAAGCCGAGCAGTGTTTATCTGACGTTTCCTTTTAAATAATGTAATCTATTGGTTTTATGCATTCTTCTTTGTGTGTTTATTATTTTTAACAGTATAAATAAGAAAAGACAACTCTGGCTGCCCCACACCAAGCTGCCATTACATAAACTCTCACACACACAATTCATGATAACTTTGGCTCCCTAGACAAAACTGTGAAACCGCTTCCCCCTCACCTTTTTTTTTTTTTTTTTTTTTTTGCAGTTTTTGGCCAGGACTGGGTTTGAACCCAGAGATATGAATCTCTGGCATATGGGGCTGGCGCCCTACTCCTTTGAGCCACAGGTGCCTCTTGTCCCTCACTTTTTGATAGGTTTTCCCAGAGATATTTTGGAGAGAGGGAGTCAACATCCTGCACTAACTTACCATTTTGGCAAGAAGCAGAACTTCTATCACTGTTCTTTGAATTGACATTGAATTAACATTTTTGCAGACCTGTCCTGACTGAGTTAATCAGTAATACAGAGGGTGACAAAATGTTACATATTTTAAGGAAGGAAAAACTGTATTAAAATTGTAACACTCAGGTCACCTTTGACTTCTGCTATTACAGGAGATACGAGATACAATATACAAGATAACGAATGTTATTCATATATAAAGTATTATCATTTTAATACAGTTTTTTCCTTTCCTAAAATGTGTGTACATTTTGTAGCACCCTCTGCAGATAGTAGATAGGTATTTACATATTTATAAATTTCATATTCATGCATATATTAAGTATATAATTAAAAATATGTGTTATATATAATTGCATGTTTAAAACATTATGTGTATATTACTATACTGTATATATTTTATATATAAATGAGGTCATAATGTAAATTTTAATATTGTATTGTATTTTTCATTTAATATTATATCATGAATATTTTCTTATATTATTAATTATTTAAACATCTATAATTTTTATGATCAAATATGATTCAAGCTGATGGACACACATGCTATATTCAAGCATTTTCCCTCTTATTGGTAAATAACTTGATTATCTCTGAATTTACATTGCTATGTTGCTCATAAAATTTTACATTAATATCTTATCATATAAAATTCTGATTATATTCTCTCTCTCTCTTTTTTTATAAGACAGAGTCTCACTCTGTTGCTGAGTCTAGAGAGCAGTGGCATCAGCCTAGCTTACGACAACCTCAAACTCTTGGGCTCAATTGATCCTCCTACCTTGGCTTCCCAAGTAGCTAGGACCACAGGCATCTGCCAGGACACCAGCTAATTTTTCTATTAGAAACAGGGTCTCACTCTTGCTTAGGCTGTTCTCAAACTTCTGAGCTCAAGGGATCCTCCTGCCTCGGCCTCTCAAAGTGCTAGGATTACAGGTGTGAGCCATCACTCCCAGACATTCTGGTTATATTCTTAGAATGAAATAGAAATGGGAAATTATTGGATTAAAATTATATTAGAAATTACTATGTTAAAGAGAAATATTTCAAAATTGTTATACTTAGTACTACATTTCCTTTCAGGCGACTTTTAGTAATTTGAGCTCTTAGTGACAATATGTGATAAAATCTATGCCAGGATGCATAGAAGGTGTAATAATTTTTAAAACTCCTTCAATATTGTGATCCGATAATTTTATTTCTACTTGGTTTGCATATTTTACTGCTATCAAAGTTGACATTGCTTATATTTTTGTCTATTTGCTTTATTTCTTTTGTAAATTATTTATTATTGTTTATCCTCTTCTTAGTTGGGGATTCTCACTTTTTGTTGATTGATAGCAACCCCTTTTTTTGTTTTTAATATTTTGGAGTAAATATTACAAGTCTAAACTTGTCAGTTATAGTAAATTTTTTTCTCAGGATCTGTGCTGACGTGTAATGTATGTTTTTAGAAGTTTTGGCTGCTAAACTAAATTTTTAAAATTATGTAGCATTAATATTTTTCTATTCTTTTAGAAAAAATTCTTTCTCTCTTGAGGTTTTTAGATATTCAATTAAGATTAATTAATTGATTAATCAAAGATTATTAAGATTAATTGGTTAATCAAATTAATTCTATTTATTTGAGGAGAGTTAGAAAGTATGCATAGTGCTCAATTTGGCAGCACTTATACTAAAATTGGAACAATAGAGAGAGGATTAGCACAATCCTGAACAAGGGTGACATGGACATTTTTGAAGCTTTCCATATTTTTAAAAAATTACATATATACACATACACCTATAAACACAAAAAATGAGATTCAGACTAGGGAGCTAACAGTTTTCATGTGTCACTTATTTATTGACTAAAATTATATTTTATTTAGTTGAAATAACATTTTAATAAATTTAATTTAATATTTTATACAAAATAGGGTCTCTCAGAGGGTTTTCTGTTCTTTAGATATTTTTATATCCATAAATGTAAAAAAATTAAGGCATCTTCAATGATGAATATATTTATACAGACATGTACAATGTTCATGAAGTGGTATAATGGACACTGAAAACCAAGAAGGGGGCAGGAGGGAAGTGGGTGAAGGATGAACATCTACCTACTGGGTCCGACACACACTATGCTGGCCAGGGTTGCATCGAAAGCCCTGACTTCAGCACGATAAACCCACCCATGAAACAAAGTACCCCTACATTTTTATGAAATTAAAAAAAAAAGATTCATGCAAAAGAACATTTAAAATATTTAGAAGAAAAAATGCAAAAAAAAAAAAAAAAATTATATATATTCTACCATAAACTTTGGACAAGATTATTATTGTAGCTCAGTTGAAAAGTTAGATGTGAAAAGAGATGGGTTTATATACTTACAGGGTAAACAGAAGATAGTATTAATTGAGTTCACTACATACAAGAGATGGCAAAATGCATTACATGTAGTATCTTACTGAAATCCCTTACACACACACACACACACACACACACACACACCCCAACAAACAAACAAAAAAAAGCCAGTAAAAAACGAAAACAAATGAGAAAAACAAGACTTAAAAAAGTTATACAATCCCCCGAGGGAGAAAAAGTTAGGACCAGTTGTCAAATCCAAATCTATCGGACTCCATAGCCATCATCTTAACTCCCGTGCTATACTATTTTGTCAGATTATAGGAAACATAAAGGTTTATCTAGTGAGACAAATACGTTCCTGTTTCTAAGTTCTAGAGGAAATTTATGGTGTGGACGTTGAATAACAATAATGGATAATGTCTTCAACTCACATTTTACAGAAAATAGAGTAACATTTTTTAAATGGCTATTTCTCCTATCAGCCTTTGATAATATCCCTGTTCATAACATTGAATCATAACTCAGTAAAGGCATTTCTATGGACAACTACGCTGAGATAGCTTAGATGTGTTGCTATCTATAATCGACTTGGTGCAGGAATGTATTTGTCATATGCCAACATAAAGTGGATGTAGAGAGTCAGAAGGCAGGGCTTAATTTTAAAGAAATATCAGGTAAATGTCAGATTCTATAACAGAGAAAAATAAGTCATGCAGAAAAGTCAATGTGAGTGAGCCAGTTATTTGTCCTTGAAATAATCAAGATAGTTCCTTAAAGGAAGGGCAGAGTGGAGAACTGAAGCTGGATTGATAACTTGTTCTCTGCATGTGAAACTTTAAAGTCACGTAGAGTTAAACTCGGTGTCAATTGAAAAAAATGGCAGGGGGATATGAATGACTTCAGAAGCCCGTGTGACATGCATTGCATCCCACTGCTCAGTAAAGGGCTTGGCATAGAGCATGTGTTAGGTAAATATTTATGCAATAAATGAAAGAACAATTAAAACAAAAGAATGAATTTACTGTTTTCCCAAAGCATCCTTTCCTTGGTGCATTTTTCTATTATTGATACATAATATTTTACATATTTATGGGGTACCTGTGAGTATTTGTTACATGCATGGAATGTATAATGATCAAGCAGGTTTTTTGAGGTACACATTTCTTGGTGTATTTCTTTGAAAGAACTGTATGTGAATCTACCTGGTCATTTTGGGGATCACCTGAAAAATGCTTGACCATTTGATTTTTGTTTCATTTTGTTAATGAGTTTCTTTGACAGGTGTTCTTTTTTTCAGTGAATAATGGTAACAATTGTTAATATACACAGCCACTAAATATACACACAAATATATGTAGACACTAAATATATACTGAATTTTATATATACACTAACTTGTTCTTTGTACATCATTTCAATACATCTTTTTCACAATTATTATGATAGATATTATTATTTTTTTCCTTGTGCGGATGAGGAAAATAAAGGCTCAGAAAGGTAAAGCACATTGTTCAAGGTTGGGTGGCAGGTCCAGAAGAGGGGAGAGCAGGGTCAGCCTGACTCTGTCCCCGGGGCTGAGCGGGATGGTGAGCGTTGTGGCCCAAACAGGAACACACAGAGCCGGGAGTCTGTCAAAGCAGGAACTCAACTTTATTGTGACAAGCAGCTGCTTATATAGAGCGTGGGGAAGGGGTGGGAAAAGGAGGTGGGGGATGAGGTGGTGTGATGGGTGGTAACAGGGTTGGGCCAATGGCATGGTACCACATTGGCTGTATCTAGGTAGAGGCAGTTTCAGGCCGGGCCTTGCTGAGTCATTACTACGCGGAAGTAGCTCGATGGATTTACTTCTAGTCAGGCTCGGGAAGTTGCACTAGGCCTCAGGCACATGGCAGGGCCCAACAATTCCCTTTGTTTTTTGTATGGCGGAAAAACATAGTCCCTGTCTTAGGTTGTCTGCTCTTGCAGTTTCAGTGTTACCCATCATGGGGATACAAACATCAATGGTTTGGTCCCTGTCTTAGGTTGACTGAACGCAGAGTGATCTTACCTGTCTTTGGGTACTATGAATGTAATCCACCGTGCAGCCTCTCCATATCCTGTCTTAGGTTGTCCCAG
>CAUYPK010040630.1:0-38642 GCA_963574355.1 Loris lydekkerianus | reverse complement strand
TATTCTTCTTAGTAAAGTATCTCAAGAATGGAAGAAAAAGTATCCAATGTACTCAGCCCTACTATGAAACTAATTTATGGCTTTCACATGAAAGCTATAACCCAGTTATAACCTAAGAATATGGGGAAGGGGAAGAGGGAGAGGAGGGAGGGGGGAGGATGGGTGGAGGGAGGGTGTTTGATGGGATTACACCTGTGGTGCATCTTACAATGGTACATGTGAAACTTAGTAAATGTAGAATATAAATGTCTTAACACAATAACTAAGAAAATGCCAGGAAGGCCATGTTAACCAGTGTGATGAAAATGTGTCACATGGTCTATAAAACCAGTGTATGGTGCCCCATGATCACATTAACGTACACAGCTATGATTTAATAATAAAAAAACTAATAGATAAAAAAATAAAAATAAAAAATAAAACTAATAGTTAATAAGCAAAAAAAAAAAAAGAAGCAAACAATCATATCTATCACTGGGCTAGAGACCTTCTCTGAGGAAGACAATGGCTAACAAACATGAAAAAATGCTCATCATCCCTAATCATCAGAGAAATGCAAATCAAAACCATCCTGAGACATCACTTAACCTCAATGAGAACAGCTCACATCACAAAGTCCCAGAGTTGCAGATGCTGGTGTGGGTGTGGAGAGAGAGGGACACATTTATTCTGTTGGTGGGACTGCAAACAAATACAATCTCTTTGGAGAGAAGTATGGGGAGCCCTCAAAGAACTCAAATTAGACCTCCAATTTGACCCAGAAATCCCACTACTTGGTATCTACCCAGAAGAAAAAATAATCATCTTATCATAAAGACATTCGCACTAGAATGTTTATCACAGCTCAATTTATGATTGCCAAGATGTGGAAGCAACCTAAATGCCCATCCACTCAGGAATGGATTAACAAGCTGTGGCATATGTATAACATGGAGTACTATTCAGCTGTAAGAAAACATGGTGGCTTTATATCTTTTGTATTAACTTGGACAGAGATGAAACCCATTCTTCTTAGTAAAGTATCATAAGAATGGAAAAGCAAGTATCCAATGTACTCAATTTTCTTATAAAGCCAATAGATGATCTAACACACACCCACATAGCAGATAAACTTAATTCAAGTTAGGGGGAGGGGGAACAAGAGAGGGAGGAGAGGAGAGAGGGAGGGGATCGGTGTGCTCCCACTTAAAGGGCACAAGGTAGAGTGTATGTCACGCCTTTTGGGTGCAGAACAGAACTACAAGAGGGACTCTACCTAAAAAATCCAAAAATTGTGACCTGGTTGTTTGTATCCTTACAACAGCCTAAAATAAAAAAAAAACAAAACAAAAAACACACACACACATTAAGATACTGCCCTAGAAATTTTTGAACCGTATTTGAATAGTAGAAGGCCAGAGACAGGGATGATGAATGAGTTCAGACCTCTCTGAGTAGCACTGCTACTGCTGAACCACAGTAACCAGAGTCAGCCCTGGGAGAAACAGTTCTGATCTTCTCAAAAACTACTTTCTATAAGATTGGTCTTTATATTGCATCTAAGATTCTAAGGAAACATTTTTAGTAGAATCCAGTACCAGAACAAATTGGTCACCCAGAGAAACTGCTATGCTTTCTCATTACAGTTAGCTAGGGCCTTGTAACCTGTATTAGCCCTTTTAGCTGTGGTTATCAGACAGCCCAAGAACAAATTTGAAGGTCAGTTATTACACTTGTTAGCCCTTAGAGGCAGCAGGTGAATAATCTCTTCCCAGACTTTAAAATTTTGCTCCCATTTTTCCTCTTATCCTTTGAGTCTCAGGGGAAGACCTTGGAGAGCCCTTCCTTGACCGCTGTCCACTTAGTACGAGTTATTCTGTCCCAGGTCACCACGTTCATTTCCTTCAGAGCACTTATCACTGTCTGTATTGATCACGTTTACTTACAGATGGTCTCTCAAAGGACATGGTCAGTCTTTCTCTATATTCTTAGAGCTTAGAAGATGCGTGTAGTAGGCTTACTGAGTCCGGTGGGGTCACTATGCCAGAATGTCATAGACCAGGTGGCTTATACAACGAACATGTATTTCTCACAGTTCTAGAGGCTGGCAAGTTCAAAATCAAGGGACTGGAAGATTCAGTGTCTGATGAGACCCTTTTTCCTGGTTCATAGATGATACCTCTCCTGGTGGAGGAAGCTAGTTGGGTCTCTGGGATCTTCTTTTAAGGGTACTAATCTCTTTCATGAGAGCTGTGCTCTCAGAACCTAATCACATCCCAAAGCCCCCACTTCCTAAGACCCTCCTCTTAGTGGGGGGAGTGGTGAGGGTTTCAACATGTAAATTTTGAGGAGATGCAAACATTCAGATCATAGCACAGGCACTCAATAAATATTTGTTGAATAATTAATGAATACTTTTTTTAGTCTGTTTCCATTTTTTTTTTCAGTTGTTCTACAAGAAAGGTAAGTTATAGATATTCAAATCATGACAAATATTAAACATAATTGCAAGCTAATCAGCATTTTCCTCCTATTCACCAGCAGAGTGAATTTAGTACCCAAGAATTTAGCTTATTGCAACTAAGCACTGCAATTAATAGGTCTTTGGTGATGTAGAAACTGCTTCATATAATGCTTACATGCCAACTTCCAAATTTTATTCCCTTCTCTTCCTTCCCTAGATCCATAGAATATATTCACTGAACATGGGTTAAATGCCCCTGCTAGCCTTCAACTTGCACCAGTTTCTCCTTTCTCTGGACCATGAGGCATCACACAGTGGGTTCACCTTTAAGCATGTTTGCCTCTACAGGCTGCCCTTGCATGTGTTGGTCTCGTCTCAATGAGATGGTCAAGTCAGGGAGAGTTATTATGGTTGGGGACCTAGCATGGCAAAGATGCTAAATAAACATTTAGTGATTGATTGACTGACAACATACCATGTAGCCAACCAGTTATGTTTTCACTAGGAGAGCATGTTTATGTACTAGATCATTAAAGCTGTGCCTTTAGTGACAAAGTCATTTAGTAACATACCAGATGAAGCCACGGAGCATGTCTGTCAAGGACAGATCTGTTGTAGGTTTTCTGGAGGGGGCTGGATGAGTAAGACAGGCCCTGCCTGTAAGAAGCTTGTGATCTCACATAGGAAATGCAGTGTATAAAAAGTTAATGAACAAGGCAATGTACAGCTGGGAGCAGTGGCTCACATCTGCAAACCCAGCACTCTGGGAGGCTAAGGCAGGTGGATTGCCTGAGCTCAGGAGTTTGACACCAGCCTAAGCAAGAGTGAGACCCTGTCTCTAAAGAATAGCTGGGCAATGTGGCAGCCTGTATTGAGGCTGCTATGAGCTTTGACTCCACAGCACTCTACCCAGGGGTGACAGAGTGAGACTGTCTTAAGAACAAAATAAAACAAAAAGCAAAACAAGGCCATGTATAAAAAGATAGGAATTCTAGTGATAGAAAGTGTGAGAATTCAGCCTAGATGTTGACAAGCTTCTGTTAAGGGCCAGATAGTAACTATATTGGGCTTTGCAGCATATGGTCTCTGTTGTAACTACCCCACTCAGTTGGTCAGCAGCAGCTAGCAGGCAGCATTCGGCCCCAGGCAATAGTTTGTCAACCCCTGTCCATGGTATTTCACTAAGTATCTTTAGATAAGAAGAAGAAAGCTGGGCTCCTGTGGTCAGGCAGGCACTGCAATGGGACGTGCAAGTTGCCCTGGTCTAGAAGGTGTGATCAGGTTTGGAAAGCAGAGAGGAGAAAAAGCAGACGTTGAGGTCAGATGACCATCGCAAGCTCAAAGCAAAGCTGGTAATTGGGAGGAAAAGAATTTGCATTGAGCAATAGAGAGAGAGAAATGAGACTGGAAAGATGGTGGGCTCCTCTTGGATAATAGGCTACTCCAGTAGGCCAAAGCATCTAGAACCACTCCAGATAAACAGCGAAGAGGATGACAACCAGAAACAATGCTGTTTCTTTTTATTTCTTTTTATTTTATTTTATTGAGACAGAGTCTAACTATGTTGCCCTTGGTAGAGTGAGTGGCGTCACAGCTCACAGCAATCTCAAACTCCTGGGGTTAAGCGATTCTCTCACTTCAGCCTCCCAAGTAGCCGGGACTACAGGTGCCCACCACAACGCCTGGCTATTTTTTTTGTAGTAGTTGGCATTGTTTGAACCCACCAGCCTCAGTGCATGTGTCTGGCACCATAACTGTAGCCGGGACTACAGGTGCCCACCACAATGCCTGGCTATTTTTTTTGTAGTAGTTGGCATTGTTCGAACCCACCAGCCTCAGTGCATGTGTCTGGCACCATAACTGCTGTGCTATGGGCACTGAGCCAACGATGCTGTTTCTATAAACTGTTTTATTTTAGAAACTAATTCATCACTCTATTCCATAGTGTTTGTTTTAGCAAAAACAGTAAATATCATAAATTGCTTACCATTGCATAAAATGAATGCCCTAGGAAAAGGTGCTACATTCCTCAGTGATTTTGAGGACCTTGCCACATGCTCCTGGAGGTCTTTGTGAAGGATGGTTGCAGGGAAGGAGAAGAATTCTGAGAAGGGCTAAGCTAGGGAAGGGAGGTCCTTTATGAAGGCCTATATAATGCACTAGGAGGGCTGGATTATGTGCAGAGAGACTAAAACTGGGGGGCCTAGAGACAATTACAAAGCTGTTTGCAGGCTCAGCACCTGTAGCTCAGTGAGTAGGGTGCCAGTCACATATACTGAGGCTGGCAGGTTTGAGCCCAGCCTGGGCCTGGTAAACATCAATGACAACTGTAACCAAAAAACAGCTGGGCATTGTGGCGGGCACCTGTACTTCCAGCTACTCAGGAGGCTGAGGCAAGAGAATCGCTTAAGCCTAAGAGTTTGAGGTTGCTGTGAGCTGTGACACCACAGCACTCTACTGAGGACGTCATACTGAGACTCTTCTCAAAAAAAAAAAAAAAAAAAGGAAAGAAAAGAAAAGAAAGAAAAAAGAAAGCTGTTTTCATAGACAACTGGGAAATCATGAGAGTCTGTGGCTGAGGGACTGAAAAGGCTGAAGACAAACATACTTAAGAGGCAAGGATGCCAGGGCTTGACGAAAAACAGTTGGGCAAGTAAGATAGACACATAAAATAATTTCAAACTTCAAACTAAGACGGAAGACTAATCGTTACAAGTTCAGAGATACCATATTTTATCAGTTCTCAGTTGCATATGTCTTAATATTTTAACATATCTAGAGGAGGGATGCAGGATGATATACAACCAGTTTAATTGCAGGTTTCGTTGCTTCCTAGTGGTTTACAAAATTATAAGGTGTCTTACAGTGGCATCTTACATTTATTGAAATACAGTATTCATAAGGTTTTTTTTTTGCAGTTTTTGGCTGGGGCTGGGTTTGAATCCGCCACCTCTGGTGTATGGGGCTGGCACCTTACTCCGTTGAGCCACAGGCACTGCCCATTCATACGGTTTTAATTACAAATTAGTAGCTAATAATCTCTCTCTTTAGGACCATCAATCTGATGCTGAAAACTACCCTGACTTGCAAGAGATGGGATCTGAGGTTTTTTGAGTCCATCATGAGGATTTTTGATGTTATGCATTAAAAAAAACCAAACGATGGCTTGCATTGTCCATTATGTCAAGGTAGCACAGATTAAGATCTTTTCCAGAAGTTTCCTTTTCCTCCCATGACTGCTCAAAACAATGCAGATGCAGGTTTGTGTGATCACTTGATTTTTCACCTACTATCCAGCCCAGGCTACATTATGTACCAAATGTAAATAAAGCAAGTAACACCCTTCTGCCATGTTTTAGAAGATGAAGATTTCTATTAAAATAAAGATTTTTCTTTAGACAGTGTCCCCACTTATCATGGCAATTATTTCATGGTCAATGTTAGCCATAAAATTTTTCTGGATTTTTTTCTAAAATATTAAATTTAGGCCAGGCGTGGTGGCTCATGCCTATAATCCCAGCACTCTGGGAGGCCTAGGCCAGTAGATCGCCTGAGCTCAGGAGTTGGAGACCAACCTGAGCAAAGCAAGACCCTATTTCTACTAAAAATAGAAAAACTAGCCAGGCATTGTAGCAGCCTGTAGTCCCAGCTACTCAGGAGGCTGAGACAAGAGGATCGCTTGAGCCCAAGAGTTTGAGGTTGCTGTGAGCTATGATGCCACCCCACTCAACCCCAGGTGACTGAGTGAGACTCTGTCTCAAGAAAAATAAAAAATAAAATATACATATATATATTTGCACATTCTATACTTTTGGAAAGTGTCCTTCCTTTGGGAGGATTCCGTGTAGTGTGAGCTGCCCTCACCATTCTTGCCTCAATATAGACAGAAGCTCTGGGCTGGTAGGGGCTGAAGGATGATAGCATAGAGCTTCCCCTCACTCCAGTGTTTCCCAGCTGTACCCATTTCTGGCCCCCCACTTGTTTCTTGTTTTTAAAATAAGCTCTATCTCCCTTTTCTATTTCCATTATAGGTAAAGAATCTGATTAACTCACATGTAAAGTCAGGTAAATAACGTATGTCCTCATTCTCCCAGTGGCTTTTGTGTTTGTAATCATGAGCTTAAGCCTTTAGTAAATCATACAATTTCAGGACCCTAAACTTATATTTAAAAATACACACTACAAGTCCGGGCAAGGTGGCTCGCGCCTGTAATCCTAGCACTCTGGGAAGCTGAGGCGGGTGGATTGCCTGAGTTTAAGAGTATGAGACCAGCCAGAGCCAGAGCAAGACCTGGTCTCTAAAAATATCCAGGTGTTGAGGCAGGTGCCTATAGTCCCAACTACTCAGGAGGCTGAAGCAAGAGAATAGCTTAAGCCCAAGAGTTTGAGGTTGTTGTGAGCTATGACACCATGGCACTCTATGGAGGGCAACTAAGTGAGACTCTTGAGCCTAAGAGCTTGATGCTGCTGTGTGTTATGATGACACCACAGCACTCTACTCACGGGCAACAGAGTGAAACTCTGTCTCAAAAAAAAAAAGCATGCATTTCTCCATTATGGTCAACTTCAGCTTCCCCGTAGGAGCAAGTAGTAATAGGTCTGAATGAATAACAGTGAGCTTCTGTTCATAGACCTCATTCCAATGTCTTTTTTTTTTTTTTTTTTTTTTTTTAGAGACCGAGTCTCACTTTGTTGCCTTTGGCAGAGTGCTGTGGCATCACAGCTCACAGCAACCTCCAGTTCTTGGGCTTAGGCAATTCTCTTGCCTCAGCCTCCTGAGTAGCTGGAACTACAGGCACCTGCCATAATGCTCAGCTATTTTTTTGTTGCAGTTTGGCCGGGGCTGGGCTGAACCTGCCACCCTATTCACTGAGCCCCAGGCACCACCCTCATTCCAATGTCTTATAAAACAATGGAGAACTTATGTGTCAGAAGAGTTTAGGGAAGGTCTGCTAACATCGTATTCTTCTTTCCTTAAATTTTTCTACCCACAATTTAAATATTTTTAATAAAGTGAATTCGGTAACACAACTAGGAGATGTCCTTCTTGGGGGGTGGTTTCAAGGACACTCCAGGCTGACAAGCAGGTTCTGAGAAGTGGAGTGAGGTTGGTTGGGTCCTGTGGAGACTGGGATTGATTAATGGTGTTGTGATAAGCAGGGAAACAGATCAGTGGCAGCTCCTGCTCCCAGCTGTCACAGCTGTGGCTCTTCTCTCTTGCAGCCTTTAAAGCACCTCCTTTCCTGAGGAATTTCTGTAAACTATTTGCTCAGATGCCAAGATGCCATGGAAGCAGCTAGTCCTGAGAATTGGGTTAGATGCTCATATTTGTTGTGATTTAGAGCATTACCTTAGCAATTCTCCATCCCTGCCTTCCCCAGGAGTGAAGGGAAACACATGTGCTCTATCTTTGGACAGAGAGAGGGCAAGCTAGCCAAGTTGCAAAGCCAAGTGCATGGTTAATAGGGGAATGTTGTACATTGTTCCTTTTTAAAAAATATTCTATAAAGGTGACTGACAGGTGAGCCATGATGGGTCCTTGGAGATTCCATAGATATTGCCAAGTGTGACTTGATCATTTCCACCTGGAAGGTGATCTATTTCATAGTAACAGGCACTCAGATTGACTTCAACACAGACTCTGTGGCATACTTTATTTTTCAACAATCTCAGAAGGGTCACTCCATTCCCTCCTGAATAATGATTTAGGCTGGCTGGGGGGGAAGGCACAGGTAAGCCACATGAACAGAGCTCCAGATTCACCCCATTGTGCAATGTGTATATGGGGTTTCAAGGTCGCTAAAGACATCTGTGGGTTGGGCACAGTGGTCTGCAGTCTCAGCTAGTTGGGGAGCTGACGTGGGAGGATCACTTGAGCCTAGGAGTTTGAGACCAGCTTGGGCAACATGGTGAGACTGTGTTGAAAGAAAAAAAAAATCTGCAAAACATAAGTTGTTTATTCTGGTGGCCAAACAGGTATTGCTGTTCTCGCTTTGTAAGTGAAGAAACTGAAGCTCAAAGAGGTTGACACATAACAGAATTAGAAATAAGACCCAGATACAGATCTTTTGAGTCCTCATGCTGTTTTCTTTCTACTACATCTTGTGCTCTGTAAGTGTTTGAGTCTAAGATATGGAAACAGGTTTTCCAGACCTGGGTGCCTGCAATGGTCAGAGCTGTTTCAAAGGCTGTATCCTGAAATGCAGACTTTATTCACTCTGAGAAGGTGAGTTGTACCTTGAGGTCAGAGAATGACAGTATTTACTATTATTTGTTTTTATTGCATCTCATTATGTCTTAGTAAGTAATCTCCAAGTAAATAATGGGAATAATGAAATGAGTCTTTAAAGAAGTTTAGAGTTTATGATCCTTTTTATAGCAGTGTCAGAGATATGAGCAAGACTAAGAAATCAAAACATTTTTGAAGATGCTCCTCAGTTCAGTTCCACGCTATTAAAATGAGACAATACTAAAGCTACGTCAAAGCTGCACACCCTCTTGAAGCTGTTCTGCACAAAACTAGCAAGTAATTTTCCTGAGTGGCATTGGAAGACCCCTTATGAAAACAAGATTGAAGAAATACATTTTTATGGGAGAAATGTAATATTTTAATATACAGGTTTTCTACCTTTAAACATGGAATAAAAATAATGCCCTTCATGTTTAAATGTAAAATGCGCATATCTGAAAGCAGCATGACTGAGCAGCTTTTGTCTTAAACTTGTACTATTTATTTATTTGGCCATTATCTGATAGGTCGGCAGTGTCTCATCAGGCCTGTGTCACACAAAAGCAAACACAGTCATGTTACATTAATGACTAGGCTGGGATCATATAACTGACTGCCTATAATTCTATGCCCCCTTGCTATAAAAAACATGACCCTAAATCCTTACCAGCTTTTTGAATAAAAGGCCCCCAATTATGCGATAGTAACAAAATTTGTGTTATATACAATGGGATTGTTCAAAGCTCTTTGCCCATCCGTTTTTAGGTTACCTTCTATTTATGCATGTTAGTAAAAAGTCAAGTGGAAAATCCACTCTTTGGTATTTCTGGCACAATGTTCCTTCACCCAATAGATTGGGCAGGATAAAACTAAATACAGTCGAGACCTCTTTTATAATTCTGGTGTTTGAAGTTAGCACTAACCCCACCTTGCAAAGTAATTGTCATCACAAACCTTTTCCATATGGTTCCAGGTTTCCTCAATGAGGCTCAGGTACTAATCTACACCTAAATTTATGGTAGATCATTCCAATACTACCTGAGTTTTTTTTAGCTGGACTAATCTTTAGCAGATAGTAGTTGCTCAACAAGCACTAAGAATCTGCAGGACAAATTAACCTTGGGGGTCTATTACTGAGGCAAAGATTTTGGTAGAGATTGTTAGCAAAAGCAGAGGCACACGTCTAATGCATTGGGCAAAACAGCAGCAGTACAGGCAGCTCGGTATGGTTTTGTGTTCCTGACAGAGAGGCACCCTCACAAAAGCTCTAAGCATGCACCTTTGTCCTTCCTGTGAGTCTGGCAGGGTTAGTTTTTGGAGGCTAGATCGAGAGGTCTTCCACAGTTGTATCATTTCCTTCAGTGCCGGCGGCTTTTATTCTTTTCAACAAGTGTTTAGAAGAAAGTGTTGCTGCTTATTAATCTGTTTCTCGTCTTAACAAATGTGCTTGTGCATGATTGGTGGCAAAACGGCATCTCTGACAGCTCGTGATATAATCTACGTGGCAGGACAAGATTGTTACACTGAACAGATCTGTTTGGAATTGTTATTCTTTGTAATTACCTTCATTAAGTGAAAGCATGTGTCAATCAACTTTGAACTTTAAACATACCAGTAATTTGCAAGAAAAATGCGTTCTGATTTCCTATAGGCACATGTGTGCCTGAAGATGAGTGTATAGGTAGGTAGGTATATATGCTGTATTAGGAACATGTTTCTGTAATTTTCTGACTATGTAATTTCCCCTGGTTTGCATATGGTAACTTTAAATAAAATATGCCACTCTCGAAAATGGTATCACCAGAGTAAGTTTAATAAAGGATTAATTTATGTACTAGTGTGAACAGACACTGTTTTTGGGACATAGGGTCTCGCTGTCACCCAGGCTGTACTGCAGTGCCTTTATCACAGCTCACTGCAATCTCCCCAAGGCCTAGGCTCAAGCAATCCTTCTGCCTCAGTCTCCCAAGGAGCGGGAGACTACAGGAGTCTACTACCCACCTGGCTAACTTTTTAATTTCTTTGTAGGGACAGAGTCTCACTATGTTGCCCAGACTGGTCTTGAAGTTCTTGTCTTAAAGCCATCCTCCTACCTCAGCCTCCCAAATACTGGGATTACAGGTGAGAGCCACTGCACCTGGCCTGAACAGATAGTTTGAAAATAAAGAACATATTCCTCCCTAAATTTCTGCAAAGTATATGTTCACATAAACTTTGACTTCTACCACTTACTAGGAATAGAAATTTGAAAACTCATTTACTCTTTTGCTTTACTCCATATTGTACATCAACCACAGTGTTACAGCTTTCTCGGTCAGACTCTCGTCCCGGCCCCCCCCCCCCCCCCAAGCTCAGGAATTAGTCTCATTTCAGTATCCCAGGATAGCCTTCCCAGTCTGAGCATTATGCAAATTCCTTCTGCTTTCTTCCTGTGGTCATTTACCTCCAGCAGCGGGTGTTCAGGGATAGAAGGAAAAGACACAGGGTTCTGCAGCCAGGGAGATGAACATTTCCCGAAAGCATCCTGAGGTTTAATAGATGAGCCAAATCAGCTGCTCATTCTCCCTTCACTGACCTACAAACCAGTGCCCTTCTCTCCCTCGGTGGAACGGGGGCCTCGTGCATCTATTCATTCAACATGTCATTCTTTCTTTCATCTGTTCACCCACATTTCATTCATTCATTCACTCGGCCACAGTTATTCCATAAATGTGCACAACCACGGGAGATTAAAAAGTGAATAAGATGCTGGAAGGTGGATCTAGAAAAGGAAAACAGGAGAAAAGCTCAGGACTGGATCTCCTTTCAGTGTCCCACTATGGCTTTCTTGCTCTGGGCTTTCTGCAAATTCCTTTTGTGCTTCCTTCGCGTGACCATTTACCTCCAGCAGGGGGTGTTCGGGGATAGAAAGAAAAGAGAGAAGTGATGGAGGCAGCTTTGAAACTCCACAGCACCTCTTCTCCCTTCTCAGGGCTGGAATTACTATTAAAATGAGGTTCTCAGAAGATCTGTTGACTCCAATTCCACTGCTTACCCTTAGTATGGGAGCCAAAAGGAGCTTTGTGGACTGGCTTTCTTCAACCCGTAACCCTCCAGTGGCTTCCCTGCTCCCACTGTGAAAGTGGAAAGCCTTTTTCTGCTGCCTTATCTGCTATTCCTCATCCCACCTCTCAGGCACCCCAGCCCTTCGCACTGGGCTCTTCCCTCTAGTTAGCACTGTCCACTCTCCTGGGTCTCCCTTCCAGTCTTTGTCAAATGACCCCCTCCCTGAGACGGTGCTTTCAAAAAGTACATCCCCAGCCACCTCGAATACACTGGTCTGAGCCACCCCTCCCCCCTTTTCATTAGCACTTGAAACTTTCCATGTGACTTGCTGCAGATAGAACTTATTTACTGTCTCATCTCGTGAGGAGGTGAGTTCTATGAGGGCAAAAATGTTTGCTTTATTGACTGATATGTTTTCAATTCCTAGAGGGATACTAGTGTCTATTTTGAAGAGACGAGGATTTCTAGTTCCTCCTGACCAAGCACAATAGAGAATGTCCATTAGTTAAGCTTTGCTGTATCTGACGGAAACATCTGAGGTGAGTGTTGTGGGGAAATACACATAAGGAACTCAGACCAGTGCCTGCCACTTGGGAAACTCTCCACACATGCAGTGTGTCATGACAGGAGGCACGAGATTAAGATGAGTGCTGACCCGGACTGCTCAGGGTTAAGTCCTTATGCCATCTTTCCTAGAGGTGTGACCTTGGAAGGTTACTTCATTTCCAGGTGCCCTCAGTTTTCACTTCATAACATGGAGATGATGCTGATAGGAAAGGGCTGTGGGGAAGCTTCACTGAGGTCATCTACATGAGGTGCTTAGAAGAAGGGCTGGCTGCTCACAGCCTCTCAGCTGGGCCACAGGGAAGACTGGTGCAGGGTCCAACGAGACAGAACTGTGTGGAGAAACTCAGTGCGATTCCAAAACCTCTTGGTTCCAGAAGTACCAAGGAGGAGGTGACTGATACAGATCAATGAATTTTTGGAATAATTTGAGAAAACCGACCTGGAAAAGAGGCATGGGAGGAGGAAGGCTTGAGTGTGGGGACCTTTAGAGGGAGGACTACTGCAGAGCTGAGAAGTTTAATTTGGAACTGAGGGGAAACCCATGAAGTCCCTTGTGGCCTTGGTGTGGGGCTAAGTGGACGGGCAGGGGTGCACGTTGGGTGGGGCTATCACTTGAGAGTGGAGCTGGCCCTGTATCTTCTTTAAAACACAGAACACTAATCTCCTTCAAAAGAAGGGCTAGAAGTTCCACACGTGCCTGGAAGTGGAGGCTGCGAAAATTATGAGACAAATATAGAAAACCATTCATTATAGAGAAGGAAGAGTTGTTATTAACTTAAAAGACAAAGATGACAAAGAATTTATAAATTGCCCAAACAGGGCATGCAAAGGTTTTTGCAGTTTCCATACTTAAGAATAGTATTTTTATAGAGGATTGCTCATCTCTCTTTGTATTATAGGCTGACTGCTATGATTATATTCCAGTCAACAGACCCTCCTTGCATCCATGATTTTTTTTTAAAAACATGATCATTTCAGCTTTTATAATTTTCTGTTGCTGTTAAAACACACATTTTAACAGCTCTATGGAGATATAATATACCTGCCATATAATTTACCTTTTTTTTTTTTTTTTTGAGACAGAATCTTAATTTGTCACCCTCGGTACTGTGGTGTCACAGCTCACAACAACCTCAAACTCTTAGGCTCAAGCAATCCTCTTGCCCCAGTCTCCCGAGTAGCTGGATCTACAGGCTCCTGCTATAATGCCAGGCTATTTTTTTTTTTTTTTTGAGAAGGGGTCTTGCTCTTGCTCAGGCTGGGCTTGAACTGCTGAGCTCAGGCAATCCACCTGCCTCGGCCTCCCATAGTGCTGAGATTACAGGCATGAGCCACCGCATCTGGTCTTTAATTTACCCATTTAAAGTATACAATTCAGTGGTATTTGGTATATTATAGTTGTGCAACAGTCACCATCAATTTGAGAATATTTGTATTAGCTCAAATGAACTGGTCCCATTGGTAGTCATTCCCCATTCCCTATCCCCAGCCCCTGGACATCCCTAATCTCCTGTTTCTATGGATTTGCCTATTCTGGATTTATCATGTAAATCAAATTAGATAATATGTCGGCTTTTAGGACTGACTTCTTTCACCAGGCATAATGTTTAAAAGGTTCATCAAAGGGTGGCACTTGTGGCTCAAAGGAGTGGGGTGCCGGCCCCAAATACTGGAGGTGGTGGATTCAAACCCAGCCCCAGCCAAAAACTGCAACAAAAAAAAAAAAAAAAAAAAAAAAGAAATAAAAGAAAAAGAAAAAGTTCATCAAAATTGCAGAGAGGATGTCAGGATTTCTTTCCTTTTAATGGATGAATAATATTCCATTGCCCACCACATTTTGTTTTGCTTTTCATCAGTTGGTGGACATTTAATTTTTTTTAGCTTTTCTGAATATGCTTTTACATTTCTGTGTAGATACAAATTTTCATTTTTCTTAGCTATACATATGTAGAAGTAGAATTGCTATGCCATATGATAACTCTATGGCTCAGAAATGCCAGACTTTTCCAGAGCAGTAAAGCATACATTTTTGTAGCAAATCAAGACATTTTATCAATATGGACTTTCGACAAGTTCTAGTCTTTACCCAGACCTTCTCCTAAAAGCTCATCTCTGTAGTCTGGAGTCTCCAGAGTGGACAGCTGGCCCGTGGTGCCAAGGGCAGATGGCAGAGAGGCGGACGGCCGGAGAACAATGGGACAGGAAAAGAGAAAGAGCAGGGTAGAGAGAAAGAAGGAATGGGTGAGTAGGCCGTGAATGTGACAGGGTTGAGCTGCCTTTGGGGGCTCAATTTCTAAGCCTAAAATGTATTTGTATGTTTGTACGACAAGTCTTCTGAGTAATTTTCTCAGGTGCTTAAAAGGCAGGGGTTGGGGCTGAAGGGCCTGCACTTCACGCCGAGGACGGAACACTGTGCCATCAGCTGTAGCCTGCTCTTGGGATTACTCACGTCCTGCAGTGAAGGGAGGTAGGAAAATGACTCACCTCACGTCTAGCAGTGATTCTTCACGCTGACGCACAAGAGAATCACCTGGGAGTTTTTAAAAATGACCCACGCCAGGGCTGCCTGCCGGAGAGTCTGATGGAGTTGTCTGGGGTGGAGCCTGAACCCTGGTCTGTTTTAAAAGCTCCCTAGGGACTTTCAATATGCAGCCAGAGTTGGAAACCACTTATGTTGACACACTGTTTTCATGTTTTAACAAACATTCTTAAGATAATGCTGGGATGATCTCTGGATGCATCACAGGACTTTTCCAGAGGGACATAAGCGTCCCAATTATTGCTACTTCCAGAGAGTGCTAGTGAATGAGAGATTTTGATTGGGGTCTTAATTTGCCAGCTTAGCGCAGCCAGAAGATGTTCTCCTTTGAGATCCTGGTGCACCTCTGTGGAGACCTGTGAAAGGAGAGAGTACAAGGTGAAGCTGAGCCAGCGGAACCTAAAATCGGAGTGGTCTCTCAGAGACCAGAGAGCCTAAAGTGAGTTTCCTAAGCTCACATGTGGGAGTGATTCTAGAGAGGGCACTCTTCAATCGGCCATGCATTCATCGATATGTATTCACTGGGCACCTTCTAGGTGCTAGTTCTCATCTGGAGCAGCATTGCAGAGTTAGGGGACAAGTTCTCTGGGCTCTGTGACTTCCATTCTCCATGTGCTTCAGTGAACCTCATGCTACCACCCAAGTCCAAGTCACTATCTTCTCCAGCATAAATGTCCACAGTTGCCTATTAACTGGTTTCCTTGCTTCTGCTCTGAGCCTCCAATGGCCAATTCTCCTCACAGCTGGAGGGAGTTTTAAAAAAAGATGCCACTGCTCCCTAACTCAAAGCTTTCAGGTGGCTTGTCATCACTTTCAGAATACAGTTCAAGCTCCTTAAAGCTCATAAGACCTCCCCCAATCCCCTTCTCCATTCTCAGCCCTGCTACTCTCATCTTTCCAGCCCTATAGCCCTTCTTGCTCATTTTTTTTCTCAAGGGCCTTTACACTTGCTGTTGCCTCTGCTTGGAATGCTTCCCCCCCAGATAGTCAATGGGTGCTCTGATCTGCTATATCCCCTGCGAGATTACAAGCCTCTCTACAGCAAGGACCCTGCTCTAGGACTATTGCAGCATCTACTAAGTTCACTTGCATTTAGGAGGTTCTCAGTAAGGTATTTGATAATGTGAATGGATAAAAATGTAAAGAAAATCACATGCTGGAAAAATTCCTGTCCAGAGTTCTGTAGAACAGGTAATTCAAAAGAGCCAAATCAGCATATCAAGTCTGATGTGGTTCTCCTGTTGCTCAGAGAACTGCAAAGATTTTACGCTTGTGCAAGCAGATCCTCTAAAAGGAGTAATTTTCCGTTTAGGAGACTAGCAGTACACAGGCTCAGCAGTAAATTTACGGTATTTTATAAGAAGATGAAAAGTGAAAATCATATGAAAAGTAGTAATCACACGCTAGCAGCACCACTTTCTCGTATGTTAAGGGTGTCGTGCCATCATTTGGCCATCATTTCTTTCTTTTTCTGTCTCTGGCTTTCTCAACTATGCAAAATGCTTAGTGGCAGATCTACACAGCACGAAGCAAAACAGTGGTAATAGAGACAGATCCATTTGGACATAGCACAGTCTTTGTTTCTTATATTTCTTCTCCCATTTATGTAAAAGTAGGCTTTGTGTCCGTATAAATAATGCCAATATTGTGGGACCCTGATGACATGGTCTGTGGTGGCTTCAGTCCACGGAACCTTAGAACAAGGTGGAGGCTAGTGGGAGAGGTGGGCACAGTTTCAATCTATTTTCTTCCATCTTTGCTTTCACTGGGTTTTCTGAAATGCTTTCACCCTGTGAGTATTCATGCCGCTTAGAGTTGTTCGTCATTACTCAATACTTGTTTGAGTGTCCTTGGTGAATTTTTTCTTTTTTTTTTTTAAATCTTCATCTATGCATCTAAAAGCAATATATGTTCCTTCTAGATAATTTAGAAACACAGAAAACAACAACAACAAAAAGTCACCCATAGTTCTACCACCTAGAGAAAAGTCTTAATTTTTATATTCCTGTATGTCAATAGTTTAAAATTTTGAGAAACTTCTTATGGTTATAAAAGCAACGCATCCTCATTATAGAAACTTTGGAAAACTGTAAAGCAGAAGGAGAAATAGTTCATTTTCAGAATGATTTTTTTTTTCTTTTGTGACAGAGTCTCACTTTGTCACCCTGGGTAGAGTACAGTGGCGTCATCATAGGTCATAGCAACCTGAAACTCTTGGGCTCAACTGATCCTTCTGCCTCAGCCTCCAAAGTAACTGGGACTACAGGTGCACCCCATGATATCTGGCTAATTTTTCTATTTTTACTAAAGAAAGAGTCTCAGGGTCTTGCTGTTGGCCAGGCTGGTCTTGAATTCTTGAGCTCAAGTGATCCTCCCACCTAGGCCTCCCAGAGTGCTAGGATTACAGGCGTGAGCCACTGCACCTGGCCCAGAATGACTTTTTGATAATCAGTCTATCACTACAATGAACATGGAAATCGAAAGCATCAGGGTGACTGGCTGGAAAATCCCAAGTAAAGAAGAAAACAAAACAAAACTGTTTCCTGAGGCCTAAAATGACTGATATCTGCAGCCTCTCAGCACGGACTGTATTGTCTTGTTTCCAGACATGCTGGGGTAACTCTGGACTGGGAGGATGACCCTGGAGTGGCTAGGAATTCACAAGAGGTAGGGAAGAGGTGAAGACTGAGTGTGTGTGTCTGTGCTCAAGGAGGGGCTGGGGAAGGCAAGGGGGGGGGGTTGATGCTTGCACAGGCATTCAGGGTGGAGGCCAAGGGGAAAAGAAAAGGAAGTGAGCAGGCAGGTGGAGGCTCCAGCCAGAAGTGGCCCTGTGCAGGGCGCTGGGCTGGTGAGAGGCTGGTGTCCTTGTGGAGAGTGAGGGCCTAAAGATGGCTTAGGGACCCTTGGGTGCAGAGTAGCTTCTCTGCGGCCTGGTAGGACTATCTTGGCCACAAATCACAGCTTGTTTGCACCAAGTAGGACTGTATTTACCCAAGTATACCAAAAAGAAGGGGCAGGGGCTCCAGGAGGATGAGGGGTCAGGGAAGGGGCCCTCACGGTGGCGTTCAGGGAGAAGTGGTTCCTGCTCTCCAGCCACTTTGGGAGAACATGGTCTTGTACAAAGACCCTCCACTGGGAGCCCCTAGGATGGTGGGTTCTATCCTAGCTCTAATGTGGGCCAGTCTTAAGCCTATAATGCTGTTAACTGTTGTTGTTTTTTTTTAAAGAAAAATTTAAAAGGTGAAATCAATGCCTACCCATCAGAATTGTCATGAGAATAAAGTGAGGTGGTAAACACGGCAGACTATCACTAGTACTAAGCACCCCTCAGATCTCTGCTAGTACTATGTAGAGTACTCCCTCCAGGAGGCTCCCCTGAACCCCGGGTTAGGTGCCCCATCACGCGCTTCCACACCAAGTGGGGCTATTGACTTATATTTACCTGAAACACAAACAGTAGCTTTTGGTTACATGTCTGGTAAATAAGAATGTATTAAACTAAAAATGTGAAATGGGATCATTTGTCCTCCATGCATGGCGAAACTTGCAGGGACAGTGTGCGGTCACAGGGCTAAACCAAGGCTAAGGGTCACACCAGTAGTTCATGGAGCTGCTTAAGCAATTGTGTCATCACAGTAATAAACAGAATCATAGAAAGTGTGTATGTGTGGCAGGGGGGCAGAATGGAGGGCTGTAAGGGGGAAAGCCTTTTATTGAATCATTGTAGACTTTCAGTTGGTACTTCTGCTACGTTTCTTAGGGTACTGTAAAGTTTTCATTTCAGCATAATTGTAGCACGATTGACTTGACTATTGCCACCATCTTCTACTGTCTCACAATAGCTCCTAGCTCAAGCACGTTCTCTATTAAACTTGTAAAATTATCCCTGAGCACATTCTGTGATGTTGTTGCTGAGCTCTTGGCCTTATTTCATTTTAAATAAATCTAATGAAATACCTAATATGCTTAACTATTATACAGATAGTTTATTTACTATACACCTTGTATGTATTAAGGGCATGTATTATCAAATATTTCCAACTTAATTTGTTGTTGTTTTTTTTTGAGAAAGAGTCTTACTTTGTCACCCTTGGTAGAGTGCTGTGGCATCACAGCTCACAGCAACCTCAAACTCTTGGGGTCAAGCAATTCTCTTGCCTCAGCCTCCCAAGTAGCTGGGACTACCGCCGCCTGCCACAACACCTGTCTATTTTTTGGTTGTTGTTGTCATTGTTGTTTGCAGGCCCGGGCTGGATTTGAACCTGCCAGCACCGTGTATGTGGCTGGCACCCTTAGCTGCTGAGCTACAGGCACCGAGCCTGTGTTCGTTTTATAATGAACTTGTTGGTTATTCTTGGTAATTTTGTTCCAAACCTTTCCCATACTTTAGCACCATGTACGCAGTAGCTAAAAGTATCCTCAGTTAAGTAGAGTATGTTTCAGATCAACAATCAAAATTATTGGTTATTGATAATTAGAATGATGGTTATCCAATAATCAGAATGATTATTGACTTTTCCTACTGTGCATTTCTTAAATATCAGTGCGTATTTTGAGGTTAGAGTGACCCATCATGCATAGAAACTCTCCGTTATTACTTTCAAACTTTTGAAGAATGGATGGTCCAAATCAAGAAAGAAGCATATTGTAAATTAATAATTTCATCAGTACATTAACAAAAATAAGCCTATTCTCTTACAATACAATTTAAAATGAATATAGAAATCAGCTTTGTCCTTTGTTTGCTGAGAACAATAGCACAACCCTCTGTGTGAGGATGATTTATCTCTTGGTAAACCGCCCTAACTGTTTATGACAGCAAAAAGACAGGTATCATTAACCTTAGGTGTTGACAATTTAGAATTCATGGGAATGAGTTAGAAAAAACGATAGATGGGTCCCACCTCTGAGTTTGTGGAGAGCAGATGAATCCTATGAACCATTGCCACTGATTCCTCATATTACCAGAAAAAAAGTCCCCTTTGACTTTTTCTATGGGGGGTGGGGATTGGTTTTATATCCCTTCTAGCTGAACTTAAAGTGAAAATTGTTTTTGGGAAAAATGGATCTATATTCTAATCAAAGTATTTCCCAAGGCCCCAGAATCAGGTTTATTTGTAAATCCATAATTTACTGAACCGTTTTACTTTCCTTGTAAGTGATTCGTGTATAAATTAGGGATGGATTCCTGATTAATTTATTTTTGCTGCTGTTCTTGGATTTTAAAAGCTTGCGTTTCTCAAGATCAGCCTCTTCATAAATACCTTCAATAAATTTCAGCACAAAATGATGGTTCAACCTCTTTTATCCTTTGCAGAATGATATAATCGGACATTCAAGCAAATAAGAATTCAGTGACCCCAAAAATGTATCGGATTAAAACCTACCAATAAAAATGAGTGTACCAGGGAAAATACTCTGCAGCTGTCCTTTGCTTTAGGTACACATAACCACAACAAGATTTGGGGGCCTGATCTGATCTCAGCGTGGCATGCATTAATTCACACTTAAAAATCTTTCACATATATTCATCTTCTTAGGAGCATATTTTTGACCTACATTAGATCTACTTTAAATCCATTGGGAATATTGATTACTTTCTTGAAGAAAATAAACACAGTGAGATGGTCACTCTCCTCTTCTAAAGACCATTAGAGAAAACCAGAATTGTGTTGACGTAAAGGAGAGTGTTTCCTAATGTACATGACCTATTGCTGTGGGTCAGAAGATTCAACTCTCTTTCAAATCTAATTAACTGATTTTGCCGAGCTTGTCTTCCCGTCCTTGTTTGCATGGCTATCGTGCCTCCATCAACTCTTCCTTTTAGTAACTACACGTGATCAAGAATGGAACTATAACTATTTAAAGGTATTTTACCAACATGGCAATATTACATCAAACGATGACATGATCTGTTTGTGTTTGATTTGGGCAATTTAAAACGAATCATTTTAATTACTATGAGACTACAGTGTAAGAGTAGATGATTTAACTGAAATGTTTTAGTCAAAGTGCATAGATAAATCAAACCCTCTGAATCCCCTTAATAGCTGTTACCATTTTGACATCTTCTTATTTTAAAGAAATTGCTGAAAATTTGACAAAAGTAATGTGGATGGCTATAATTGAACTTGACGATATCTATGTGGGGTAAGAGGTGAAATCACTGTTTGGAAATGAATGCTCCTCTCCCACGCCAACTGCATATTCAGGTTAAATGTGTGCACATCCTGGTAGCTGGAACATCTGTTTCTAGCTTGTTGTTCCTCTTGGCTGCTTTTCAATTGGATTTCCTCGAGCAGGTCCCAGGCTTGTCACCGCAGCCAGGGTCTGTTAACCATCACCACTGGTTCTACATTAAGTAGGAGGTTCAGGGCTAAGCTAATAACTCGCCTGCCTTTCTGACTGATCACAGTCGCGTTCTCCCTGGCCACTTATCATGCGGGCTCCTTTGGGAGGGTGCTCTTCTTTGTCTGTACCTCTGGGTGGAATTGGTTTTGTTTCCCTTAGTTCCTGGAGTTACATGTGAAAAGACAGGGCTCATTGTTGCTTCTGTGGAGCGGCTGTGTGATGCTTTGCCTACGCGTCTGCGGGCCAAGGGACTGTGTTTCAAATACGAAACTCACTATGTTCTTTCTGTAATGATTTTCTTCTCATCTTCCTCTCCTCTGAAAAATAAATAAGGAACTATAATTGAATATAGTTTATAGGGAACTAGGTGACTTTTAGAGTGTAACAGAACACATCAGTGTTTTGAATCCTGGTTATGATTTGGCATAAAATCACAAATGGAAAATGTTTGATGTTTACATCACAGCAGCGAGTAGTGTAGTCCACATCCAAGGTGATGGGTAGGAGTGGAGTTAAAAGGAACTAGGCAGACCTGGCTCAGCGCATGTAGCTCAGCAGCTAGGGCGCCAGCCACACACACCAGAGCTGGTGGGTTCGAATCCAGCCTGGGCCTGCCAAACAACAACAACAACAACAACAACAACAACAGCAACAACAACAAAAATAGCCAGGCATTGTGGCAGGTGCCTGTAGTCCCAGCTACTTGGGAGGCTGAGGCAAGAAGATCTCTGAAGCCCGAGAGTTTGAGGTTGCTGTGAGCTGTGATGCCACAGCACTCTACTGAATGCGACAAAGTGAGACTCTGTCTCAAAAAAAAAAAAAAAAAGGAACTAGGCAATTGCAAAGATGCTTACAAGGGCCTTTATATAATGCAGTGGCTTCTACTTTGTAAGTGTTCCAGACAGACTATGTAAAAGGGAATGTCCAAAATCAAGGGTAAACAAAAAGCATTTAGAAAGTTTGCTGACTGGCCAGGGGAGCATGGTGAATTCATGTCCCATTTATACTTTCTAGGTGGTTTCTGAGACAGCAAAGAAAGTTGGATTCAGTCCAGGTCCTCATATCCTGGTGTTGACACCATCCTGCTATGACTTCCATCGCTGATAAGCTTTGATACAAATCGATTCCCTCTGCCAAACTCTGTGCTTACTTTGTACCTGAAAAACATTCCTTTCTCTAAGGTAGGCATTTGCAGGGAATATTCTCTCTTGCCAAATCTTGCCCTGGTCCCGACTATGGATCTATCGGAAGGTAAAAAAGAGATAACTGAATAAGTGAGGAATCAGAAGAAGTTAACAACTGCAGAGTGATTAGGTCTGGTTATCGAAGCACAGGAAGTAACATCAGGATGCAGTGAGCTTCTGATGGAAGGGTGATGTATATTACTATATTTTTGGCTATTGAAGTCATGAATGTGAATATTATCATATTGTTGACTACTGAAGTCATAATCGTCAAAAGATCAGTCCTGGTCTTAAGAAACATCTTTTGTTTTTGATCTCCATGGCTTACCAGTTTTATAAGTACTTCTGAAAAGGAATCTGATTTTTAGGAATTGTAGTTGTTAAAAGTTGTTCATTAGCTTGAATTTCTAAAGCACAGAATTCCACTGTTAAAGTGGCTGTGTCAGAGCTTTAAAGAGAAAAGTAAATTGATAACAGAAAGAATAAGTGAAAAATTATAACATTTTGAGGGTGAAACTATGATTTCCCTTTTGACCTTGCAGGGAGGAAAAAAAAAATGTAGCAATTGATGATATTGGTGATTACACAGAAGACGCTGGCTAATATTTCCTGAGAGTTTGCTAGGTAGCCAGCCTTGTGTGAAGAGCTTTACCTGTGTTCACCTCCCTGGATTCTGTTGTCTATTTTCCAGGCCCAAACGGTGCAGTTGTTCTAAACGTTCATCAGCACAGCAAGCTTCTACTTCTCCTGTTTGAGGAATATCTGAGAAGCACCCAGATCCTTCCCTCCCCTGAGCCCCCACTTGGTCCTCTTACAAACTGAAGAAAACCTTATCGTCTGTAAATATAGGATGGAGCTGATTTAAAAAAAAAACAACAAAACACCTTGAGGAAAGATGATGTAAGTTGAACATCACCTAAAACTCCATTTTCAGTCCTCAGCTTTGCAGAAGAAATAAAAGTATTTTGGGGGGAGATGATAGAGACTGTAGAAAAGGAAACGCCAAATGGGGGATGAATGTGGTCTTGAAATGGACAATTTCAAAATAGTGAAGATGATCTTTTCTATAATGTCCAGTGATGTCACCCTAACTAACCGATCATTCTCTTCACTACAGTGACTTGTCCCTTTTCATTTTGGGACAGATGCAATCACAGGAGAACCTCCATAGTTGACCATCTCCCTACATCAACTTTCCTCTTTAAGCTGATCTAATTTTCATAGACCAGACATGCACCCCATGTACGTATCAGTACAACAGGCCTAGTTCCTAGACCATCTCCTTATGTTGACCAGTTTGTTACAGATCCTTAGATGGTCGACTTACAGAGGTTCTACTGTATATAGAAAAGGTTCTTCTAAGAACAAGAACATGTAAACACCACGACTAAATCCTGACTATTTCCAAACACTGGAGGGGAGACAGAGGCTGGAGAAAATGCATATTCTAAGCTAACAGTATTAATTCAAATTATTCATGTTATCTTATTTATCTATTTATTTTTGAGACAGAGTCTAACTCTGGTAGAGTGCTGTGGCATCACAACTCACAGCTACCTCAAACCCTTGGGCTTAAGCGACTTTCTTGCCTCAGCCTCCCAAGTAGCTGGGACTACAGGTGCTTGCCACAACGCCCAGCTATTTTGTTGTTGTAGTTGTCACTGTTGTTTGGCAGGCCCAGGCTGGGTTTGAACCTGCCAGCTCCAGTGTATGTGGCTGGCACCCTACCCGCTGAGCTACAGGCACTGAGCCTATCTTATTTTTTTTTTAAGAGGTAGGATCTTGCTTTGTCACCAGGGCTAGAGTGCAGTGGCATGATCATAGCTCACTGCAGCCTGAAACTCCTGGGCTCGCTTAAGTGATCCTCTTGCCTCAGCCTTCCAAATAGCTGAGACTACATATGAGCACCATCACACTCTGATAATGTCTTCTTTTCACCTTTTGCAGAGATAGGGTCTGGCTATGTTGCTCAGGCTGGTTTGGAACTCCTGACCTAAAGTGATGCTTGGCCTTCTAAAACTGCTAAGATTTCAGGTGTGAGCCACCATCCCCAGCCTATCTTTAATAATACTTTGTTTTAAATTATTTTATATGCTACACATATTATCTCCTTGATAATAAATAATAATCACTGCTCACACTTTGTTTTTATTGTCATCTTCCCTATTTTAGGACTGACAACTGCAACAAAAAGAATGGCTGGGCATTGTGGCAGACGGCTGTAGTCACAGCTACTTGGGAGGCTGAGGCAAGAGAATTGCTTGGGCCTAGGAGTTTGAGGTTGCTGTGAGCTGTGACACCACGACACTCTACCCAGGGTGACAGCTTGAGACTCTGTCTCAAAAAAAAAAAAAAAAAAAAAAATTACATAGTTTTTTCCTTACTTAAAATGTGTATTCATATTTTTGGCACCCTCTGCATATTGTTAATGAGAGCTAGAGTCATTGTACAATGCTATAGAACACTAGAACTTATGCCTCCTATCTAGTCATAATTTTGAATCCTTTAACAAATCTCTCCCTATCTCTCCTTACCCTTTCCAGCCTTCAGTATCCCCTGTTCTGGTGTTTACTTCTGACATCAATTTTTTTTTTTTTTTTTTTTTTTTTTAAGCTTCCAAAATGAGTGAGTACATGGAGTGTTTAACTTTCTGTTCCTGGCTTACCTCATTTTGAAAGATAAGATTTTTTTTTTTTTTTTTTTTTGAGATAGAGTTTTATTCTTATGCTGTGGCATCATAGCTCCCATAAACCTCAAACTATTTGGCTCTTGTGATCCTCTTTCCTCAGACTCCTGAGTAGCTGGGACTACTGGCTCCCACCACAATGCCCGGCTAGTTTTTCTATTTTTAGTAGAGATGAGGTCTTACACTTGCTTAGGCTGGTCTTGAACTGTGAACTCCAGCAATCTACCTGCTCAGCCCACCAGAGTGCTAAGATTATAGGCATGAGCCACTGGGCCTGGCTTGAAAGACATGATTTGTAATGGCTACATAATATTCCACGTACGGGAATTACCTGGTCCAGAATTACCCCATAGCTGGATTTTGAGACTATTTTCAATATTTTACAGGTAAATGTGTTTGTAGACATAAATGTGTAGAATTTTCTTGATGTTACAATTCCAGAATAACTGTTTAAATGGTGTGCAGAGTTGGAAAAATCAAAAGTTCTTTCCTTTTCTTTTCATTTTTTTTTTTTGCAGTTTTGGCCAGGGCTGGGCTTGAACCCACTACCCCTGGTATATGGGGCCAGCACCCTACTCCACAGGCACCGTCCAGTTCTTTCATTTTTAATAGCAGAAAGAAAGCTTTCTTTTAAGGTTCTAGTTTAGCAGAGGAGATAACCATCCACTAGAGTGTGGTTACTTATCAGACCCACATCTTATTTACTGTATGCAGTGGTCCCTGGCTTACTCAGGAACACCAAGATGACAACCACAAGGAAAACTGACAACGAACAAAGCACCGTTTCCTATCTTATGTTCAATACAAACAAAATCTCCAGAATAAAAAACTTCCAGCAATATCTTCATATACTTATAAATTTGGCTTGTGAATATGTATATCTTAGGGAAGACGAATGGAATTAGGAGGATGGGAAAGCAGAGAGGGTCCAGTAATAGGTCTGTAATGATATAAAATTTATTCTGGGGGTGAGGTAAAACTTAATGGTTCATAAATAGCAATTCATTATGTTTTTAATACTCAGGTTATATTAACACCATATAACATCTTTATGGTGCCATTAGTACCATTTAAAATCCTTGACTCAACTTCAGAAACAAACATTCCAAATCTTGGCCATGACATGATTAACTAAATAAAATGTTTTAATAAATATTATTAGATTAGAACATGGTTGGTTGGGTCATAAACTGTCTTATAAATGTTTTATGTCATCTGTTACACTGCGTTTTAAAATGTTAACAAATTAATTTATTTTAAAGGCCACACCAAGGTGAAAGCACCTTGTTTTCACAGGCGCATTAGGCAGCAGGACAACACATCACGTCATTTTTCATTCAGTCGTATCGTTGGCCGAAGAGATGTTAACACATAAAATGGGATATGGTTTGTTAAATATTCACTTGTAATTTGCATTCATTATTAAATTATGTGTTGGGCTAATCTTCAATCTTAAAAATACATACAGTGTCATCAAGCTCTCAGAATACATCATAAATATTTTATAATTTAGTGTTACTTTAAGTGTTTGTCAGTAATGACACTTAATTATTCCAAGGAGATTTGATCGGCATTGGTGCTGAGTTCAATAATTCATTCAAGCCTTCAGGTCACTAAGAGAAATATCAGGTTGGGGGAACCAACTCTTGCAAGATTAATGGTGATTCAGCTGCTTGCTCTTCATGGTAACACTGTCATTCACTGCCTGAAACTACTTCAATACAGAGTGGTGACTTTGGGGGGCTTATTTTTTAGCTGTCTCAGTGCCTATCACCATAAACTTTGCTTTGGGTGTGGAAACTTAAGAGTCAAAATTCTTTGAGATTCAGTCCTTTGAATAGATGAACATAGTAAATTCCAGGCTAAGAATTCCCCATGCTTGAATAGCCAAGTATTTGATTAAGCTCCAGAGCTGTGATATTCAATTTGCATTTGGTAAACTGAAAAAGTACAGCCATCATGAGAAAGCTGGTTGTGGCAGAATGGTGATTTGTATTACAGTAGCCTGGTAGCTGCCCAATGGACCATGTAAAAACAGTTCATTAAAATGTTTATGTGCTTGGCTGGTTAATGCAAAGAAAGCTTTATTGCAGCCTTATAAAACCTTGGTAACTTCAGGTTGGAGTCAGATCAATCCATTGTAATAACTCAGTCATATGCTTCCTCTCTCCTGAAGTGGAGAAAAGAACCAAGGAACTTCCTTTTTCTCCTTGTTTCTATGACCATGTATTTTCAGATTTTTGAAGCTAATATAAACTTTCTTCCTTTTGGAAAATATTCCAACTTTATTTGTGGGTGATTTGTAATAGTTTTTACGCGAAACCATGGAGTATTGTTTGTAATAAAACCTAATCAATAATAGGTGATTACTGTACTTTGAAAGTTAAACCTTTATGGAATCTCAACTTTATTGAACATCAAAAAATAATCAGTATTAAACCAGAAAGCAGGTATAATAATTTATCTGCCAGCTAGTGTCTTCCATTTACTTCGATACTTTTGGGGATGTGTAGACCAATTTTAAGCCCATAAAAGGTCTGACTAGGAGACTATGCCTCTGAGATTCCTCTATGCTGATATTTAAAAAAATGCTTGAAACAGGTCTACAACAATTTTTTTAAAAAGCTTCCTTAAAACAAAAAATACCCATTTTAATAATTAATTAAATAATTTAAATACCCATTTAAATAATTAATTAAATAAACATCCATGTAGATGGATGTTTATCTTCACAAGATATACATAATTAGACTTTTAGATGGAATGTCTTATTTCCAAGTCATAAAAAGTCTCCCAATAAAAACGATGCAATCATTAGTGTAGCATGTTGAACACTTGCCTGAAAAATAAGGACGAGAAGAAAATACATTTTTAGGAGCAAAACTGAAAGGTGCTAAAATCATAAAATAGTACAATATTAAGAAAGGTGTGGCTGTATTTCTCCTCCTTTCCTTACTGTATGTACCATTATTTATTATAACACACAAGAACAGGAGGAAGAGACCACACAGTGCAACATTGTTACCATCAAAATGCACCAATTAAAATAGACACTCCTTGCACACAGCAGACTATCTCAGAATGGTCTTAATATTCTGTGTAGCAGTTAAGCCACGGCATTTGAAAATTGTATCTTAATTTGCTTGTAAACATCAAAATCCCACTCTCCCCATCTCCTATAAAGTTGAAGATTGAATGGCTACTTCTAACTGGCATTTGGAGCTAATTTTTTTCTAATTCCTAGGACTGCTCAACCTAAAACAGAGGTTCTTTTAGGGTTTGGTATCATGCCCTTTAAAGATGAATCTGACTCTCATACACTATATGTATAATACATATACATATATTATATATGTATAATTTGGCATATAGTATATACATATTTATAATATGTATCTATATAAAAGTGTTAGTAGTAAATTGAAGCTAGCACCTAGCATAATGCCTTAGACATGGGAGACATTAAAATTTTGTTGAATGCTGGGCCCAGTGGCTCACACCTGTAATTCTAGCTCTCTGGGAGACTGAGGTAGGTAGATCACCTGAGCTCAGGAGTTTGAGAACAGCCTGAGCAAGAGCAAGACCCTGTCTCTAAAAATATCTGGGCGCTATGGCAGGTGCCTGTAGTCCCAGCTACTTGGGAGGCTGAGGAAAGAAGATCACTTGACCTCAAGAGTTTGAAGTTGCTGTGAGCTATGACACCCCGGCACTCTATCTGGGCAAGAAAGTGAGACTGTCTCAAAAAAAAAAAAAAAATAAAAAATAAAAAATTTTTTTTTGTTGAATGAATGTTGAGGGAGTAGTCTTTTAAAACCTGTTTTCCTGTTTTGAAATCCAGTGATTGGACCCCCTTATCAGAGAGTATGAGGCTGGAGGAAAGGAAGGGAAGAATCTATGAAGTAAAATGAAGGAGCCAAATATTCACCTTCTTGTAAGTCCTAGCCATCAGAATCTTCAGACATATAGAATACCATTTAAAATATTAGCATACTGCTGGACATCAGATCGTTTTCCTTCTCTATGTGAATTTTCTTTTCTTTTCTTTCTTTTTTTTTTGAGACAGGGTCTCACTCTATCACACTGGGTAGAGTGCTATGGTGTCATAGCTCTCAGCAACCTCAAACTATGGGCTTGAGCAATCCTCTTGCCATAGCCTCCCGAGTAGCTAAGACACCTGCCACAAAGCCCGGCTAGTTTTTCTATTTTTAGTAGAGATAGGGTCTCAGTCTTATTCAGGCTGGTCTCTAACTTCTGACCTCAGGTAATCCACTCGCGTAGGCCTCCCAGAGTGCTAGCATTACAGGCACAGGGCACCATGCCCAGCCTTGTATGTGAATTTTTAAAGGAGACTTGGGGTTGTTGAGTTTGGTCTCAAGTCACACTATTTTAAGGCCACTTCATTGTGAATCTCTTCTTATCATTTTAGATTGCACATCCCATCAAATTTCACATAAGATTAAAAGGATATAAGCAGTAATGTGGCCTCTGATAACCTTATTCTCTAATTTGTGATTATGAATGCAGCACTTACGTGTGCTGACCCATATCTCATACCAGAACTGTAGATACCAGGGGCCATTCTTGAACTTGGATTAGTTGAATTTAGATGACATTCTTGGACCTGACTGTTTTGGCTTCTGATGAGACCCAAAGAAAGTCAAGAATCTATTTGCAATAAATTTGTTCGACTAAAATCTGTGCATTTGTGTGGGGTATGCAAGTACCTGGGAGAGGTAACAGTATAAAACCTCACTGCACCATCCCTCACGGCTCTTCAGTTCCTACGGTGAAAAAAAGAGATCTCTGCTAAGTTTAATTAAGCTCCTTCATTCCTTGAAGCTTCAAAAAGGCTGAGTGGGGAGGAGAGGGAAAGGCTTGTTAACCATGTGGGTCTCCTCAAGCCCTCTCCAATGTAATTGCGAGCATGAATAACCCCCAGTCCTGCAGCATATCAACTTGATGTGTATAATTGATAGCCAAACATTTTTTACAGGCTGTTAAATGGTAAGGCCCCAATGTAATGTATATAATGTTGATTAAAGTGATTTTTGTACAAAAGGGTCAGAGACATTAACAAGTTAAAAGAAAGTGTGAGCTCTGTTCTTATTCCTCTAACCTTTGTTCGATTTTCCCATAATCGACACCACATGTTTACTCTGCCTATTTTGTCAAATTTAAGGCTGTTAGTATTCAATGTATTTAGAAGAGCTCTTGAGATTAGGCCACTCACAGAGTGCTCAGAAAGGTAGATTTCAGATATTATCCTAGCACATGGTAAAAGAGAAATATTTAAATAAACCCCTCCAGTGTGCCTGGTGTTAAATTGTCTGGCTCATAAAGGCAGACTAAAGTAACAGTAACTCTGAAAAGGATTAAAATGGACATCTAAATGATAATTACTGGGTAATTTTGTTTTGGTTATAATTTGTGGTGTTATTTTTATAACTGACATGAGACATAATATATTTTTCAGGGTTCTGCAATAGCTAAGCAACAAATGGAAGCTGTCAGAAAGCATTTGTAGGAACAGTAATTGAAGAAAGTTGTGAGGTTGTTGAAATGCTGCACAGCTGCATTTTTTTTTTAGCCTATGTATGAGTTGAGTACTTTCCTAAAAAACGTAATGACAGTGGACTTGTGGCATATAGCAAGCCCTCTGCCTGGGCTTTTAAAATCCTCTTATTTTTCATTAATGCAAAGCCGGCAGGGTGTCTTTGAAACATCTTTTCAACACGCCCAGTGTCATCACATCAGCATTACTGAGCGCTTGATGCTGTCTCACCTCCTGTTCTCTAGACCTGTCCCTCTCCCTCTTCCTCACTCTCTCCTCTGTCTGCACTTTGGACCTCTCTGCAGCACCGAGGACACTGCAGGGATTTTAGCTCTTGGTCCTTCAATGGCAGCGCTCAGCTCTACGCAATTTACTGACCTCTGCCCGAGCCATGAACTGAGACCGATGAGTGGACCACCCAGACTCCCTGCAACTACCAGATGGCAGCTAGTTACACGCCATCCTTCCCATGTGGCATAATTTCATAGACTTTACCTCTTTCCTCATCTGGCTCTGATTATTTGCTGACTTGTAATTTTATGTTATTTGTGTGTAAGTCTTATCTCCTTTGCCAGACTGTAAGCTCCTGGACGACAGGCACGGATGCTTTTTGGGTGTCTTTTGTGCTTCCTCACTTGGCACAGTGCTCTGTATAAACGCATGAAATACACATATTGTGAGTGAATTAGTGACACTGACGCAAGAGACACAGAAGATCCTAAAGATCACTCAGTTATTAATTAACGCCAGAGATGGGCCCATGCCGGCTAAATCAGCCACTATTCAAAGTAAATTTCCAATTTCTTATTTCTATACATAGGACATCAAGAGGATATATATTTTTAAATTTCCACAATATCTTATTTCCAGAGATTTGAAATCAAGACATTATATCTTCTTCCATTGAGTAGGAAATAGCTTTCATGCCCTGCCGTGGCAGTACAAGGCTGAAGAAGTTATAATGATCCTTGAACTCACATCTCCTGATAACACATTTTATGAACTGGTTGGAGACTAGAATAAGACTTGTGGGTGAAACCTAATGTGTCTCCAGCAATTCTAATTTCCAGGCACAAAAACTGGACTTTGTAGCTGCAGAATTTTGTTTGAGGAGGGACTTTAGTAGAGGAAGTTCTACCAATTGTTTATTTTTTTCCCCTTAAATTATAGGAAAAGGGGAAATCGTATAGCCTCAAACATTCAAAGATATTTAACTTTATAAACAGTTCACAGACGTAGGTTGCATTTTGTTACTTTGCAATTGCTTAATGACAATTTTGGAGAAATGCAGAAAAAGCTAAATATATTTCTTTATAAATGTTTCTAACTGTTCCTATTTGTCTATCCCTCTTCCCACCTAGAGAATTAAAATAATAAGCCCAATTCTTGAAATAATTAAAATGGTGAGGGAAAATCAGTTTTTTTCCACTTACATTGTTTTCCAGAGAAAGAATTCTTTTGTTCCAAATTACATTTTGCCTTAATTTCTGTTCAGTCTTTGGTATTATGTTTTAATTGAGATAATATATTTTTTTAATTCAGAAGCTCATCAATTCATACAAAGCTATTTCTAATGGAAGTCATAAGAGCAGAAATTCAAGACTACCGAAGTTAGAAACACGTTTGTGTCTTTTTTCCATGACTAACCCATGTCTATTCTCTATGAAATTGATGTCAAAAAAGTATTATATATTTTCAGTAGGAAATAGAAGGCTGCCCTCTACTATCCTTGTCAGGACGTCTCATCCCTTTAATCATACTTTTCATTTCAGTACATTGAAATTTCTGTTACCAAGGACAACACCATAAATAAAAGTGTTTGTGAAATTTTACCTGCAGCTTCCTAACTTTGTGCATTAAGCATGAGTCTAGCAGAGAGGTGGTCAAATGTGAAAATTTATAATCATTTATTACGTACGGCTGAAGCAAGAAGAGATAAAAGCGTGAAGGCATACATCTATAAACGGAAGCCGAAAAGCTTAAATGAAAAGTAAAGTGAATTTCTGTGTCTTGTCATAAAGTAATGAGAAGCTAGAGCTTTTATTCATAGCAACCCAAGATGCATTTACTCTCAATCTAGCTTCAGCAGTAAACGCTTCCCTGATGGATCGCTTCGGACTTACAAAGAAATATTTGTGCTCTACATAATAGTATAGTTAGGAGAATTACTGCATGGTTGAGAAGATTCTATAAAGGTTTATAGCTGGCGGTGTTACTGTAATTTAATCACAATGTAGCTAATGTAGTACTTTAATATCACAGGTTACTTTTTTATTTACCATTTATTAGTAACTGACAGAGTCAATCATCTCTACATCATAAACAAATCATGGAAGGATTCTATAGGAACCCTAAAATTCCAGGATAGATGTACTAAGGCTGTTTTACACAACCGCATTCCCTGTAATGAGCTAACCCCATTATTATTTAGATCTGTGAAATGTAAGGCAGACTCCTTGTTCCCAGTCCATTGGCCAAAGAAAACTTGAGAACATTTTATGTTGTGAATACAATTAGCACTACACACCACTTATGCACATACTTTAAGTCATGGATCCCATTCTAGGAAATGACTAAAAGTGATTTTTGTAAAATGTTAAGATATTTAGCCGAAGATTTTTTTCTGTTTTATAACAAATTCATTACCATAATATTAAGGTTAAACCAATGCTTCCCCATTAGAATTTTCTATAAAAAGTTTTTGTTTTTATATTGAAGACTAAATGTAACTGCTTCTTTATTTTCTGTTTAAATATATTCCTCTATTAATAGATGATAGATAGATAGTAGATGTAATTAATTGTTACATAAACCAAGACAGCTGATGCAAGGAATTTTTTTCTTTTTTTAGAGACAGAATATTACTTTGTTGCCTGGGCAGGAATTCAGTGGCATGTCATAGATCATTGTAACCTTCAACTCCTGGGCTCAGACTATCCTCCTGCCTCAGCCTCCTCAGTAGTTGGGACTATGAGTACCCCACCACTTCCAGCTAATTTTAATTTTTTTTAAATAGAGACAGCGTTTCACTGTGTTGCCTAAGCTGGTCTTGAACTCTCAGCCTCAATCCTTCCAACTCAGCCTACCAAAGTGCTGGGATTATAGGTATAAGCCACTGTGCCTGGCAAATGCAAGGAATATTAACCAAGACTAGTAAAAGAATGTTGCCAATGTGCAGAAGCATTGTGAAAAGTAGACTGAGTCTAAGTGTAGGATTAGGTTTAGTTCTCTGACCTTGGACAAGTCTTCTGGCCTCCACGAATCTCAGTAGTTCCATCTGTAAGATAGAAGTAAAGAGATTTGTCTTACTAATCCCCCTAGACTATTTTAAGGCTCAAATAAGATACAATATGAAAAACCATCCTACAAACTGATGAGATACACAGAATATCAATCCCTTAGAAATAAAGGGCATTAAACAAAAGTAGAATTGAGTATTCAAAGCAGGTACTTATACAAAGAAGGTAGAAAAGCCATTTGAAAAAAAAGTTCTGTCACTTACCTGATATTTATTGAGCACCTACTCTGTGTCAGGTACTGACAGAATCTATTGCATTAAGAATAGTTGAACATTTCCAAAAGGATAATAAATTGAACCCAGGTTCAGTGTTAGTAGGGAGCCAAGTCCTAATTCTCTCTCACAGAGCCTTTGCGCTTACTACTACAGCCTACTCTGCCTTTCAGTGCGACTGATTAGATTTTCTGACTTTTTTAATTTCTGGGAATTTATACACCCTTAAATTCTTCCAAGACTTTCAGCTCACCTAGGGCTGGTCCCACGTGAAATAGCCAAGCTATAATTCATTGGCTGATCTGTACTTTGGGAGGTGATACTTCAGGAAATAAAAATAGCTGTGTTCAGAAGCACAACCAACCTTCGATTAACTCAAAGGAAGATAGTTTTTAGGTGCCTGAAGTGACCATTCAGTTGAGAGCAGAAATGTCAATAGAGGCATGGGCTTTGCTGATTTTTTTCATGGATGTAATTTTGATCCTAATTCCTGGAACATCCTCCTTTTTGTCTGTCAAAGTCTTGCAGATTCCTCCAGGTCTAGTTTAAAGGTCACCTCCTCTATGAACTCGGCCCATCTACCCCTTATAGTCCATCACACAATTTTTTTCACTTATAAGTCTAAATTTTTGCTCTGTATTACAATTATTTCCATGTCCTTATTTATTATATTTTATATTTTTTCTTTCTTTTTTTTTTTTTTTGAGACAGAATACCACTTTGTCACCCTTGGTAGAGAGCTGTAGCAACATAGCTCACAGCAACCTCAAACTCTTGGGCTCAGGCAATTCTCCTGCCTCAGTTTTTCATTTTTAGTGAAGATGGGGTATGGATCTTGCTCAGGCTGGTCTCAAACTCATGAGCTCAAGCGATCCACCCGCCTCTGCCTCCCAAAGTGCTGGGATGACAGGCGTGAGTCACCGAGCCCAGCACACTTTACATTTTTCAAGACAATGACACATCATCTTCATTTTTTGAGCTCCTGTTGAGCTCCTGCATTGGCACCATGTCTTACACAAGAAGCCACTCAAATGGACAATGAATTTAATTACCACCACCTTTTTAAAAATTGTGTGATAGGTATTTAACTATTAGGATTTTTGTGTGTGTCAATTAGTTTAAAAATAAGAGCTAAAGCTATTTTAGGCACTGTAACATGGTGGTGCATTTGTTTTATTTTTCTTTTATAAAATTAATTTTAAAAATAACCGAATTTTGTTTTTCAAATGCAATCTAACTTTATTCTTAATAGTAAAATAGTAAATTTTAAGTATTTTATCTACTCTTTATTCTGCACATTTTATCATACAGTCTTTTTTTTTTTTTTTTTGGTATAAGATAGTCTCACTATGTAGCATTTGGTAGAGTGCTGTGGCGTCATAGCTCACAGCAACCTCAAATTCTTGGGCTTAGGCAATTCTCTTGTCTCAGCCTCTCAAGTAGCTGGGACTACAGGTGCCAGCCACAATGCCAGGCTAGTTTTTTGTTGCAGTTGTCATTATTGTTTAGCAGGCCTGGACAGGTGTATGTGGCTGGCACCTAACCACTGAGCAACAAGCACTGAGTCTATCACATAGTCTTTAGTAAAAAGCAACAATAGTTCTGGCTTGAATGGCCAACCTATGTTTGCAGTAGTGCACTGGTTACAGAAGGAGATTAAAGGGGAACAAAAAACAAAATACCTTCCTGGAGTCTTAGTTGTCTTAGAATTAGCACAAATCTGGGGGACCAGCCCTCTGTGGACAAAAAACAGTGAAGATCCCTGCTAGATGTAGGTACCATATGACTTTTATCTGATGGAATATCAAAGAGGGAAAACTAAAAAATGATTAACATATGTAAAATAATTTGCTTAAGCTTGAGAAATAGGCAGAAGATAAGGACAGAAGGACCTATATAGTTCCACCTTTACAGCCTTTGCGGCCTCACTATGGGCTGCGGCATATTTTCTCTGTTCTAGAATATTGAACATTTATCTGAGAGGCAAGAAAGTATACAAATGTAGCAAAATAGGATTGATATAATACTTGTACACCCAAAGCCTTCCAATTTGAGGTCATTTTTCTAAGCAGTTTATAAATATACTTACCTTCTTATTATTATCAGATATAGAAATAAACAAATATTTGTATTAATAATAACAGAATCACAATACAGTAAAAAAAATCCCCAACCAGGCTGGGTGTGCTGGCTCATGCCTATAATCCTAGCACTCTGGGAGGCTGAGGCCGGTGGATTGCTTAAGACCAGCTTGAGCAAAAGCGAGACCCCATCTCTAAATGTAGCCAGGCATTGTGTCAGGTGCCTATAGTCCCAGCTACTCGGGAGGCTGAGGCAAGAGGATCACTTAAGCCCAACAGTTTGAGATTGCTGTGAGCTCTGGTGCCATGGCACTCTGCCACTCTACTGAGGACAACAAGGTGCTACTCTGTCTCCAAACAAACAACCACAACAACAAAATTCCCAACCATTTGGGAAATTCTATTTATCAGCTCTAACAACAACTGGATCCAAAGGATACCCATGTGAGTATTTTTACATCTATGCAAGTAAAAAATAAAATTTTCGCGCGTTAAAAATTTATTTTCCGTGAAACAAATGTACCTTTAAAATTAGACACTAAAATAACTTAATTTAGTTTAATATAATTTTGAAAGTCTCCTCTGTGCCGGGTTTTGTTAGGTGTGTATGTACGAGTTATGCACATGCGTGTGCCTGCACGTATGTGTATGGTGCACACGTGTACCTGTATGTACGTGTGTGCTCATAGGGGCCTGCATGTGTATACATGTGTTCATGCATGTTTTGGAAGATGTGAAGAGAAAGATAAATAAAATGTCAAGTCTACGATGGTGGGGGATGCAGATGGCCCCAACATCAAACCACCTACCATAAATGACAAAGTAGCACAGCATCTACGAGGGGTTTTACTAAGACTACTAAGTAGGGTCTCTCTGCATAATGCTTGAGACACAGTTTTCCAATTTCCTTTCTTTTTGGTTGTTTTTCAAATGTTTATTGTCTTCGATGGGAAACTATTCTTTTATGATTTTTTTTTTTATTTTTTCAAAGCTAAGGAAACTATTATTATTCCAAAGAGGTGATAAATACAAATAGGTTTTTCTAGGATTTGATTAACACTTAACTCTTTAATTAAGCTGTGTTTAAGGAAACTCTGACACATCCATTTTCTGCATACACACATAATAGGGGGATGTGTGATTTTTAAGAGCTGCTTGGAAATTTTAAGAAGGTACTGCAAAATCAAGCCAAAGAAAAACTGAGTTTAGACAGATAATCCCCACTCTGGAGAAGGGTAATAATGAGTCAATAAAATTGTATTGGAGAAATACTTAACATTGTGCCTGGTATGCAGAAAATACTCAAATCATTGCTGCATTTGAATCTCAGGGAAGATGTTCATGATAACTCTTGAACTCACTTGAGGTTTTAGACATGGAGAAGACCTAAGTCTGATGCTTTCTACTTAAGCCTGAAGGAAAAAAAGATAAATAGCTATCAAACTAAGAACGAATTTACATGAGAAGCAATTGTATCTTCATTTTTGTATTTCTCTAAATATTGCTTTACATTATGTAGTTTTAATTTCAGTGTAATTACTGATGTTAGAATAATTGATATTTAATGACAGTATTTATGGTGCAGCAATGATAGCATTCAATGAGAATATTTAGTTGTGCAGAGAAAAGCATAATCAAAGTGCCAACTATTTACCTTGGTAAATGACTGTTAATTCATTGAGCTTCTACTTTGTGCCAGGCATTGTAGATGCACCAACAGCTATGGAGATTAATTCTGGGAGAGAGATGGTAAACAACTCTATAGTTATGAAGTAACAAATTAATTGGGGGAGTGCTTCAAAGGAGATGTGCAGGAGTTTTAGAGGGCACACATTAGGTGGCCTGGATGGAAGGCTGGCTGATGGGGTATTTTGGACATCAGGCCACCACCACTTTCCAGTCCAACTTCTCCTAAAGATATTTAACAATACCTAGAGTCCTGTAGGCCTTTCATCATTCCTGCCTACTGTTGATGGAGATTTTACTGCCAGTGCCAGAGGACTGGGAAAAAAACACAGGGAGAAAGTCACAACTTCAATTTTTTCACAGGCCCAGGAGTAACTGGGGAATAACTTAAAGATTTGGTATGGAATTTATTTTATTTTTATTTTTAATTTTTTGAGACAGAGTCTCACTGTCACCCTTGGTAGAGTGCTGTGGTGTCACAGCTCACAGCAACCTCAAACTCTTGGGCTTAAGCGGTTCTCTTGCCTCTGCCTCCTGAGTAGCTGGGACTACAGGTGCCTGCCACAATGCCCGGCTATTTTTATTTGTTATTATTATTATTATTTTTTTTTATTATAGACAAAAATATGCACCATAGATGTGGCCCGACCCATTACCCTCCCTCCACCCAAACCTCCCCCCTCCCTTCCCCTTCCTTGGTCCTTTCCCCATAGTCTTGTGGTATAGTTGGGTTATAGCCTTCATGTGAAAGCTATAGTTTACCTTCATA
>CAUYPK010040625.1:0-61502 GCA_963574355.1 Loris lydekkerianus | reverse complement strand
AATATTGAAAAGCATTTAACCTACTGATTCCTCAATTATTGTAATTGTTTTGGGTATATATTTTTATTTTTGAAATTTACCAGTGGCTGCTGCATTTTCTACCTCGGCTTATACTCGAGTCACTAAGTTTTCCCAGTTTTTTAGGGTAAAATTAAGGGGGTCGGCTTATACTTGGGTCGGCTTATACTGGAGTAGATACAGATCCACTTTGAAAATAGTGGAGTAAAATCGGCATATCCCCCCTTTTCCTTTAGGAAATTACCCAGGAAAGGAATGAGAAACAGAAAGACATCTAGGTTACATATAAAACTTTTAAGCCATAAACAGGTAGAAGAGCTGCAAAAGGTAATGAAGATTACCTTCCTCCCACATCCAGGAGATGCCTCTAAATGCAAGTTCCTGAGACATTTGGCACCACCCCAAAGTGAAGAGTGTGCCCAAGATGCAGAACTGTGTCCTAACAGAGATAGTATATATAGTGTAGTGACAAAAGCATCCATGCACTAGTTTTGATTGAGAAGCAGAGGTCGTAGGGCTGAATAAGGCCTTACATGAGAACCATATTTTATGAAATAGTCTGTTGGGGAAGCATAGGTTTGAAACAAAAGTCTGCATCATACGATTGGAGAGAAGTAACAGTTAAATGGACTCTCACACTTAACTGAGGGCCTTGTGGAGACTGCTGCTAGCCTCAGACACAGCTGTAACATCTCCAGCATACGAACCATTTGCAGTTGGCCAAGAAAAGCCCATTTATCCAAAAGGAGAAATCAAAAGTAAACCATTAAAGATAGACACACGCACAAAATAAGCAAAGAGGGGGAAAAGAACAGGAAAACAAATGCAGGTGAACACTGATTAAAGAAGCATTTCAATGGAGCAGACGAAATTTTTAACCAAATGTCTTGCCATAGAATTAACATTTAATGAAGAAATCTAGTTATAAAACAAGACAACATATACACATACAACGGAATAGTATTCAGCCTTTAAAGAAAGGAAATTCCTACACATGCTAAACCTTGGGTAAATCTCAGATATTGTGCAATGTGAAATAAACCAGTCAGAAAAAGACAATGGGATTCCACTTACATGAGGTCCCTAGCTAGAGGAGGAAAATTCAGAGAGACAGAAAGTAGAATGGTGGTTGCCAAGGTGTTGGGGGAGGAAAGAATAGAGATGGATAGTGGTGATAGATGCACGGCCATGTGAAAGTGCATAATGCCACAGAACTGTGCATTTAAAAACAGTTAAAGTGGTAAGTTTTATGTTATATATTTTATCACAATTTTTTTTAAAGACATACAAACACAAAGCAGAGATACTCAGGAAGATGGACGGACAGCAAAAGGAATGAAACAGGACATAGCAGATCTCTAGGCAGGAAAGTGGCTTACAAATAGCAAAAGTAGCACAGGAGATACTAGGTACAAATGAGGATGCAAAAAGGAACATAGAAGTAAATGCGGAAAAAAGCAGACAAAGTGAATGAAAATAAATAGAATTTAAAGAAATTAGCTATAGATAAAATAATTTGTAGGGAGGACAAACAAAAGAGATCCGACATACACTTATCCAAAAATCTCGATGAGAAAAAATATTAGAAATATGATTGAAAAAATGTTCATTTTGAAAAGGACATGTCAAGTCTCAGGAAAAACTGATACTTAACAGTTAACCCATATCCTAATACAGTTGCTGAACTTTAAAGATTAAATAAAAAGAATTCTTAGGCCAGGCTCAGTGGCTCATGCATGTAATCCTAGCACTCTGGGCGGCTGAGGCAGGTGGATTGCTTGAGCTCAAGAGTTTGAAACCAGCCTGAGCAAGAGTGAGAACCCATCTCTAAAAAATAGCCAGGTGTTGTGGCAGGCACCTGTAGTCCCAGCTACTCCAGAGGTTGAGGCGAGAGGATCACCTGAGCCCAAGAGTTTGAAGTAGCTGTGAGATATGATGCCACAACACACTACTGAGGACAACAAGGTGAGACTCTGTTTCAAAAAAAAATAAAATAAAATAAAGAATTTTTTTTTTTTTTTTTTTTTGAGACAGAGTGTCACTTTTTCACCTGGGTAGAGTGCTGTGGCATCATAGTTCACAGCAACCTCAAACTCTTGGGCTGGAGCGATTCTCTTCCCTTAGCCAAGTAGCTGGGGCTAGAGGCACCTGCCACAGCACCCCGCTATTTTTAGAGATGGGGGTCTTGCTCTGGCTCAGGGTGGTCTCAAACTTGTAAGCTCAGGTGATCTGCCTGCCTCAGCCTCCGGGAGTGTTGGGATTATAGGTGTGAGCCACTGCACCCAGTCAAAATAAAGAATTCTTTAAACAATCAGGCAAAAACAATGAATCATTAATGAAGGTTAAAACAAAGCAGGATGACATCAGAATTCACTACAATAATATTCGTTTCTAGAAGACAGTGAGTAAATGCCCCCAAAGTCTTCAAGAAAAGAAAATAAGAACCAAGAATTTTATAGCATCCAAATTGTCATTCATATACAAAGCAAAGCGACTTTTAATATTCATGGGCTCTGTGGAAAAACTTGGAAAATATTTGCAATTCAAAGTGCCAACTTCTTTTTATCTATAAAGATTCTTAAGAAAAAAAACAGCAATTAAAGACAAACCAGCAACTCAGTAGATAAGTGGGCAAACAATGTGAACCGTTTACATAAAAGGAAATAAAAATGACTTTAAAACATATATGAAGAGATGCTCAGTTTCACTTACAGTGAGAAATACACATTACAATTAAACTGAAATATTACAGTTAATTCACCAAATTGTAAAAAATAACAATGCTTGGTGACACTCTGCATTAGTAAGAGTGTGTGAAAAAGGCATTTTCATAAATTGCTAGTAGAAACATAAATTGGTACAACCTGTCTGTAGGGTAATTTGGCAACATTTATCAAATTACAAATATATACATACCCTCTTTGAATCAGTAATTCTAACTCTAGGAATTTATCCTATAGATTACTTACATATGTGCAAAATGACGTATATACAAGTCTTTGAAGAATTATTTGTAATCATGAAAGACTGGAAGTAACTTACATGCCCATCCATGTGAAACTGATCAAATAAACTATAATGTGTCCGTTCAGTGGAATACTATGCTACTGAAGAAAGAAGGGTAAATTTTTACTGCTATGTAATAATGAGCTCCAGGTACAGTTCAATGGGAAGAAAAAATATAAGCTTCAGAGTATATAGAAAGTTATCATTTATAAGGAAGGGAAAACTGTATGTACACATTAGATCATGTTGTATGGAAGGATATACAAAGATTAGTTGCCTCTGAGGAGGGGAACTAGATGGCTGGACTGGAGTGGAAGAGAACTTATCTTTGTGTTATCTTGAATTATGAGAATGAAATGTGAATTCATTACTTATTCACAAATAAATAAGCAGGCAATGTGTGTTCTGTTGTTTACATATAATCTCCTTTCCGGGAATCTGTGAAGCCTCTTAGCCAAAATAGACTAAGGAAAAGGTCCTTGTGTGACAACCCACTCCTGGGCTACCTCCCTCCCTCCTTGGAGTTTCACCTTCTCCGTATTCCCATTATAGTCTGAGTCTGAATGGTGCTTCCTTCCAGCAAGGCATTTAAGACTAATTTCAAAAAATTGTTGTGCCTATTCACTTTCAAACATTTGCAAGTTTATGAACAGAAGTCTTCACAAAGTTCTAACTATATCTATTTTTTAGTTGCATCCAATTTAAGGAGGTTTCCTTCTATTTGTTTTAGGGTCTACCAAAATAAGAAGAATGCTTCCTTTCTCTGTGATAGCTCATATTTTAATTCTTTTATAACAGTGAGACAGAAATTTGGGATTTTAAAAAACAGGTCAAAGGTGATTAAATTCCCTTAAAAAAATTTTTTTTATTAAATCACAACTTTGTACATTGATGCATTTGTTCAGGATACTGCTTCAATATACAATGCGAAATGTTTACATTGAACTAAGTAACACATCCATCACAATTATGCTCATTTCTTAATAGTTTTGAAATGTACCCTTATATTTTTCATGAAATCCAATGTCTAAACAATAATTTATTTAGCTATACAGCTGTTTGCTTAAAAGTGGAAACCTTCAATTGTCCCAAGCAGTCCTAGGCCCTGAGTCTATGACTAGAAGTGAACTGTAAAGGGAATATCAGAAGCCTACAGGTAATCCCCTGCAGGAGTATTTCTAGACACTGCTCTAGAAAATTACAGGGTTATCCTGACCCTATAATTTTTTTTCTTCTTTAGAAATGAGGTCCCATTCTGTCACCCATACTGGAGAGTAGTGGCACAATTATAGCTCACTGCAGCCTTGAACTCCTGGGCTTAAACAATCCTCCTACCTCAGCCTCCTAAGTAGCTAAGTCTACAGGTACACACCACCACATCTGGCTAATTTTTAAAATGTTTTTTGGAGAAATATTCTCACTATGTTACCTAGGCTGGTCTTGAACTCCTGGCCTCCTACCTCAGCCTCTCAATGTGCTGGAATTATAGGCATATTAAAACACAAAGAAATGTCTCTGCCAAAGTAGATTAGGGAGACATAAATCAAGCCTGTCATATTTCTAAACAAGTGACGTTTAAGCATGGAATTTGTATATTTGTATATATAGTATCCATTCTTGTTCTGTGCAAACATGCAGCTATTGCTCAGTGAACTTTGGCCTCCCATGCTTAAAAGTAATAATTATAACATTAGTAGTCCTCTTTCTATAAATGCTGCCAGAAGAATTTCAGGTTCCATTTGGAGATTTTCACAGTAATTCCCTCTTAGCCTCTCTGTCATCCTCTCTCTGAAAGGTCACTTGGAACTTCGTGAGTGGGACAGCTCCTTTGCCGCTGTGTGGCAAGTTTCTGCTCTTGTGAATTCCGTGTCTATTCTCTGCCTGGCACTTTTTCCTCTCAGCTTAGCTTCTGGCTAAGAAAGTGACTTCCAGGTCAAATTTAATTGATCAAATTAAAATTTTAATTTGAAAAAGGCTTAAGTACTGCAAAGAAGCAGTGGGATTTATGTTGTATTCTGTGTAACACTATTAAACACCCTCTATTTCACTTGGCTATAGCTATCCAGGGGTTTGTGATAAATTATTTTAAGTCTGCTTATGTTCTACATGTGGTCTATCCTTTGAGTCATATTGTTGTCAAATTTGATTCAGTGTCTTTGTCCCTTCGTGTCTATGTCTGCATTTGTTTTCCCTTAAAAAATATGTAACTTATTATTGTCCTTAAATTTTACTTTGTAAGGTGAGATGGACAGGGTGATGCTCCTCTCACCCCTGGACACACACCTGGGAAAGCCTCAACACTTCAGTCATATTCATAAATCACAACTTTGAACGTCCTTCATATTTGCCTTTGGTTATAGGGACTGGGACACCCAAGCTCCATTAATTTCTTATTACTGCCATAACAAGCTACCACAACTTTGTGGCTTAAAACTACACAAATTTATTATCTTACAGGTTTTTAGGTCAGGAGTGTGACACAGGAGACTACTTCCTTGCCTTTCCGACCTCAGGATGCCTTCACTCCTTGGCTCATGGCCCCCTTCCCCTTCCTCAAAGCCAATAACATCACATCTCTCTACATTTCTTCTATCACCACATGTCTTTCAATGACCACACCTAGAAAAGATTCTGCAGTTATAAGGACTCATGGAATTAGACTGAATCCACTGAAAGATGCTCTACCTTTCAGAACCCCAGGCAGGATGAATGAAAGATGGCCCAGAGGGAGGAGCCAAAGTAAATGGAATATATATGCAAATAACCATCCTTTAGTTCAAATTGTTCACTATTTAAATATTTTCTGTCTCTCAAACCTGGTCTCTGCTTCCCAAATATAACTGAGGCCCCTCCACCCCTGAATGGGAAGGAACCTTCTAGTTGTACAGGCAACCTCTACCTTTTGACACCGTCTTTTGCTACTGCGTTCGTCTTAAGATTCTGCCACTTTAGATTTTGTACAATTTATCCCCATTGTCTTAATTTTCTCGGAATAAACTAATCATTTTCTATTCAAATCCTTTGTGCTCTGAACTACATGTCCACATATAGATTATAAGCTACACAATGACAAAGTATTATTTATTTCCATGATCTGTCACAGAGGAGGACTCCCCAAAATGTTAGATGAAAGGGTAGATGGATGGGTGAATGGGTGGATGGATTACTCTCCCCTTATTTCCCTTCTGTACTTATTGATGCCTTACCTGAAATGTTCCCTTTTTCATGAAGCCTTCCTTAGGTTTATTTTATTTATTTATTTATTTATTTATTGGAGACAGAGCCTCACTCTGTCACCCTGGGTAGAGTGTTACGGCAGCATCAAGAAATCACAGCAACCTCAAACTCCTGGGCTACCACGATCGTTTTGCCCACCCTTCCCAGTAGCTGGTCCTACAGGAATGTACTAACCATGCCTGACTAGTTATTTTTTATTTTTAGTAGAGATGGGGTCTTGCTCTTACTCAAGATGGTAGTCTCGAACTCCTGAGCTCAAGCAACTCACCCACAGCATCCCAGAATGCTAAGATTATTAAGGATTTTATCTCCTACACCTTGGATTTTTTTAAAGAAGAGTCTTAAACTGTAGCCCTCAGTAGAGTGCTGTGGCACCACAGCTCACAGCAATCTCAAACTCTTGGGCTTAAGCGATTCTCTTGCCTCAGCCTCCCAAGTAGCTGGGACTACAGGTGCTTGCTCACCACGACCCCCGGCTGGTTTTTTGTTTGTTTGCTTGTTTTGTTTTTTGATACAGAGCTGTTGCTTGGGTAGAGTTGCTGTGGCATCACAGCTCACAGCAACCTCCAACTCCTGGGCTCAAGTGATTCTCCTGCCTCTGCCTCCCAAGTAGCTGGGACTACAGACGCCCGCCACAATGCCTGGCTATTTTTTTGTTGCAGGTGTTTAGCTGGCCTGGGCAGCATTCGAACCACCACCCTCGGTGTACATGGCTGGTGCCATAACCACTGTGCTACAAGCGCTGAGCCCCACCTTGGATTTTTGTTTGTTTGTTTGAGACAAGGTCTCACTCTGTTGCCTGGCTGAAGTGTAGTGGTGTCACCATAGCTCACTGCAGCTTCAAATTCCTGTGTTCAATTGATCCTCCTGCTTCAGTCTCTTAAGTAACTGGGACTACAAGTGTGTGCCCTCACACTCAACTAAGTTTTCTATTTTTGGTAGAGATGTGGTCTCAAACTCCTGGCGTCAAGCAATCCTATAACCCTGGCCTCCCTAAGTGCTAAGATTACAGGTGTGAGCCACCATGCTCGGCTCTATCCTTTAATTATGTTTTGTCATCTTGTGTTTTGTGCTTGTTTTAGTCTTTCATAGGGAGGGACAGTCTCATTCATCTTTAAATATCCTATGTTCCTAGCACCAACTACAGTAGATGATCAATAAATATTTTTGAAGTAATTTACTCTAAAGAAGTTTGAGTCTCATAATATTCCTGCAAGGTAGGCAGAACCAATGTTCTTGCCCTTATTCTGTTGATCAAGAAAATGAAGTTACAGACATTAATAACTTGCCTGCTTAATGTACACAGCTATGATTTAACAATAAAGAAAAAATAATAATAACTTGCCTACTGTCATATCGTTGGCCAAAGAGCTGGCCAGGAGGAGAACTCAAAGGCAGGAAAGGAGAATCAATCAGCACTATTTTCTGGCTCAGTAGTCTTTAATACATCTTCTTTTAGAAAGCCTTAAAAACAACATGCTGGGTCATACAAATGAAAAATTTCTGAATTTAGAAAGATATATTCCTGCTTTGATATTTCCTTAAGGAGGGCATTTGATTTACCATCCTTTTAAGCACGATGCATCTAGTATGCACCCATCACCACATACCATCTTACTCAAGATGCCTTATGTGTCTAAAATCTGATGTGTTTTTATGTCACCATTGCCCTAGTCAGGGCCTTAAGGCCTTGTGATTCTACAATTGCTATAGTCCCATAATTGCTCTCACCACCATATGAGTCCTTCCACCTTCCCGTCAATTAATTCTCTACAACAATGCTGAAAAATCTTTCTAAAATACTGTTGTTGACATACCTACCAATCCATCTCCACCATACTTTAAAAATGGTTCTATTCTGATTTCAGAATAAAATCAGAGTCTTGTTGGGGCTCAGAACATGACACCTCAAAGTATGGCACCCTGGCACATTGAGTACTTTGAACCGAAGTACATTGTAAAGGCCTCAGAACCAAGATCTTCCTGGCCTTCTCCCATCTTCCTGTCTTCCACCTCTCTTTCTCCCCATGAGTCATAGAAATTAGAATTCCTGTTTTCTAAGACAGATCATAGAAACTTGAAGCAACTCTTCTCCAAAGCAAGCCATAAAACCTAAAAAAGGTCACTCTCTCCCTTCTCCTTTCTTTTTTGAAGACCCTCATTCCAGAGGTCTCCTGCCCCACACCTGGAGCAGGAAGGAAAGCTCCACAGACAGGTCAAAAAGAATCTGAACAGACTGACCTTGCCGGGTTTCTTCCCCTCAATCTACTACCATTATGTCATATCCTTTTGGTCCAATCATCTTCCTACATGGCTGTCCCTTCATCATCAAACCGAAAGCAAAAAAATAGACAGTTTTTCCTGAGTCATTGGGTCTTTATTTCTGAAATTTCTCCTATCAGGTAAAACTTTGATTAAATAAATTTGTTATGCTTTTCTCTTGCTAACCTGTTTTTGCTATAAGAGTGTCAGCTGTCATCCTTACGATGGTTGAAAAAATGTATTACATCTGGGTGGTGCCTGTGGCTCAAAGGAGTAGGGTGCCAGCCCCATATGCCAGAGGTGGCAGATTCAAACCCAGCCCTGGCCAAAAATTGCAAAAAAAAAAAAAAAAAAAAAAACAATGTATTACACCTTTCGACCCCTACACTCTTGAACCTGAAATTCAGTCTGCTTATAGCCTTGTCACCAATTGTATTTCCAACCTTTTCTTGTACTACTTACTCATCAAAGGTAGCCTTCCATTCTTCAAGCTCGGCTTCCCATACCTAAGGTGTGTGTCCCCCTCTCTCTTAGTCATGTCATATCCTGGGTAAAATGTCTTCTCCTCTCTTTACCTTTTAGCTAAATGTTATACTTTCTTCAAAGAACAGCTCAAAATGTACCTCCTCTCAGAAATATTATCATATACCTCAAACTCTGGTCATCAATCTGTCCCTCAAATTCCTTTAACACTTACTAAATGCTACTTGATTATCTTTCAAGACACATATTCTCACTAACCCCAAATAAATCTTTGCTCATCCTAAGAAGAAACCATACTTATTACTGCCCAATCAGGCATTGTCCGCTGCCCAGAAGGAGACAGAAGAAGTTACAGCAGAAATAAAGGGTTTAATATGGCAGGTGCCACAAGAGATGATGGGAAGAATTTTTCAAATCCATTTCCCTGAAAATTTGGGAGAAAAAAATTCTAAAGACATTTTGGAGCACAAAAGACTAGGCAATTGGGTCTGCTAATTGGTTGGGTTCAGGAAGGAACCATAGGGGTGTAGAAATTGTATTCTTGATTGAATCAGTTCTTGGGTGGGGGCATCACAAAACCAGTTCATCAGTATGGACCACTGGTCTGCATGGGTCAGATGTTTCACTGGGATGAGGAGCCTGGAAAATGTCTCAGAAACTACCTTAAGTTTTCAAAAGAATATGTTAAGTATGGAGAAAGTTAAGGATCCTTATGATCACTAGTATGGGACTACAGAAGAGGTGGGGGTGGGGGCCATGTGGGGAAAGGGGCATGGGGGGGTGACAGTGGCTGATAATTATCGTTATTTTTAGCTAGGCCTGTGCCATCAAAGAATTTTAAGCCCTTACCCCAGTTCTTGCCTTGTGCCCCTTTATTGATTTGTAAATAGTGGTTTCATATAAAAAATGCATATACCCAAATTCTTTTGGCAATTACTATTTTATCTTTTTCTCTTATATGTCATTCAATCCACAAACATTATTTGTTCCTCTGCAAGGTACCAGGAAATCTTTACTAGCAAAAAATTATAGTTCTTAAACAAAAATCTGTGGAGATGAAGGGAAAACTTCCTCACTGCCTTCTGAAAGTTAGATAGGCAGTAGACAGATTAATAGGGAAAAAAAGCATACAGATTTGCCTAATGTGCATAGCATGGAGAAATTGAAGGGGAATGATTACTCCAAAACTCTGTGAGGTTCAGATTCTTATATACCCTTTTTCATAGAGGAATGAAAGGTGGGGCAGTGTAGTAATTTTGAACAGTACTAGAAAATGATTTCTTAGGGGAGGTAAATGGACTCAGTGCTTAGTCAGTGATTAGTAAATAATTCTCTTTGTGAATTGAGTAAGACCTGACAACAGACAACAGTTTGGAACAATGTGTGGTGCTTGATTTTTAGTTTCTTCTTATGATATGAGTTTTAATTTTCTCCAGGAAATGAAATTTCAAGAAAAGGATCTGGTTTCTAGGTAGATAAGGGACTTGAGCCTTATTTCTCAGGCTTGCCCAACTTGCTTAGCCTTGCTTTTTACAAATTAGTTTCTGGAAGGACCCTTCTGGAAGGGTATGTATGGTCAACTCTCCAGTACAGTCCTACCTGACGAGAGGGATAGAGCTTTATTTTATTTTTTTTTCATTCTATACTATTCAGTGCCCACAGGATGGGAGGTGGCTAGTCTACCTAACTCCTATGGCAGGGGCTGAGCGCTCTACAATGCACAACCTTTCTGATTATAGGAAAGTGGTGAACAAATCTTAAAATTTGTATTTCTGGATAATAAACTAATTCATCATTTTTAAGCTGCTGAAATGTTTAGGATGCTGCATGATGTTATTCATTGCTCTTCTATCATAACATATAATTTAATGAGGATAAAGAGAAATATAGAAGGATGAAACAGATTTTTTTTTTAGTTTTGAAAGTACAGTGCTGAAATTGTGAGCCTACTTTCACACAAGTTTGAAATGTGAAGGGAAAGGAGAAAACGAAAAAGGAATGATGAGCAAGATACAATTATATGAACATTTTTATCATTCCTTTACTTCCTGAGATGGGAGAAGATACCAATATAAAGTGAGGTCTAAGAGAACAGAGGTCTTCTCAAGGAGATTCCAAGGACACACCTGCAAGGTCCTCCTCCTCGTGACTTAGCTCTTAGGACTCTATAGAAGCTTAACTTCCTAGGACCTGGAAACTAATGCTGCTTTCTGCTTCTATAAAAGCCCATGGTTCTATAAAAGCCAGAGCCTGCTTCTCCAATTTAATTCAAATTGACCAATGAGAAAAGTACCCGTGGGCTGGAATTTTTAACTGGAGATAAAAAGGAGAAGACTGAGCCACTTGGGGTGTGTGGTCATTTGGACTCATCTGCCATCACTCTGCCAGCTGAAATAAAGCCCTTCCTCTTTTAAACACAATGTTTGGGTGTTGGTTCTCTCCATTGGGCCTCATCTTCCTGCAACAGAGGAAGACACCATGTCCGCACTATACACTGAGAGGAATTAAAAAATGAAAATGCGTGGTCCTATCTGTTGGAGGACTAAACCCTTCCTCCCCTCCTTCCTCTGCTCCTAGAACAAAAGGCCTACTTGGCCCCACCCTAGGAGTTCCCCCAGGAAAGACTCTAGACTACTAAAACCTTCTAGCAAGCTATAGAATCTTGGCTCTGTGCCCATAGCTCAGTGGTGGGTTCAAACCCAGCTCAGGCCTGCTAAACAACAATGACAACTACAACCCAAAAAATAGCTTGGCGTTGTGGCAGGCGCCCGTAGTCCCAGCTACTTGGGAGGCTGAGGCAAGAGGATCACTTAAGCGCAAGAGTTTAAGGTTGCTGTGATGCCACGGCACTCTACTAAGAGACCCTGTCTCAAAAAAAAAAAAAAAAATGCCATAGAATCTTTTTTCTCCTATGCCCAGTATAAAAACAAACCTCTAACCACCCTGGGTATAAACACCATGTTTGCCCAGGAGAATCTCTGTCCCCTCTCATTAAACTTGGCCTGAACCTCTCCTGCTGTTATCTCTGGGAGAGATGGCCCACCCCCTTTCACTACCTCTGGAAGCTTATAGTCTAGTATGAAAGAGGAAAAAAAACAATCCATTTACAAAACAAAAGTAAACACAAAAAGGAATGAAATGAGTAAGATATAACAACAGTAGAGAGAGAGAGAAAAAAAAGCAACCCACTCACTCAGTTTATGTGAAATTAGGAAAAACTTGGTGTCTCTGAAAATTTGAGCAGTGTCTCTGAAAGCAGATGAGATTTAAATGCTATGTCGATGTTCTAGGAAAGTCTGCCCAGGATTCTGGAATTGTATTAACAAGGAGAAAGAGTGTAGGCTCGGCGCCTGTAGCACAGTGGTTACATTGCCAGCCACATACACGAGGGTTGCAGGTTCGAACTCAGCCCAGCCAGCTGAACAACAATGACAACTGCAATAAAAAAAAGTGGCCTAGCATTGTGGTGGGGTCTGTAGTACCAGCTACTTGGGAGGCTGAGGCAAGAGAATTGCTTAAGCCCAAGAGTTTGAGGTTGCTGTGAGCTATGACGCCACATCACTCTACCAAGGGCCACAAAGAGAGACCCTATTTCAAAAAAAAAAAAAAAAAAAAAAAGAGTGTGACTGGGACAACAGTTAACCTGAATGAAACAGTCAGAGGAGAGCACAGATAGGAGACTTTTCTCAGTAGACTGTGGGAAGCCACTGATGTTTTGCTCCAGTGAATGTCATAACTAGAGTTACAGTTAAGGTAGATGAATTTGACCACAACATATTGGTTGAATTATAAAGGGGAAGATTAAAGGCAGACATAACGCAATACTAGATTGCTTCTTAAAGTTTACATTCACATTGATACTTTTAAATGAGTGGCAGGTTGGTACAGTGAAATAAGCAGGAAAATCACTCCACGTCTGAAGACATTCTCTGTCTTGTGCTTTTAATAGCTCTGTCTTGGATATAATACTTAATATCTGTATCCTTGTTTTCTTTTTCTTAATTCCTATCCTGTAGGGTTGCTTTGGTAAATGAGATAAGCCTCAGAACACAATACTTTGCACATGGTAAGTACTCAGTGAATGATTGTTTCCCTTTTTTCTGCCTAATACAGATTTAAAAGTGTTTGTTTCTGTGACTGTTACTATAACTTGAGTTAATGAACACTCCCACATTTCATTTCAGTATTTTAGATGGTGTTAAAATCTGGAAGGCAAAATTGCATCACATTTGCATTTGGAAGAATAAATTTACAATCAGGAAATTAACAGGTATTTTGGGTTCTCGAGATAGTCCAAGTTTATTCAACATTCATTCAAACTACATTTATCTTGCCCCTGCATGTGTCTGTGAGCGTGCAAGGAGATACCAGAGTAGATACAAGTCAGTCCTACTCTCCAAGAGTTCAAAGACAAGTATAAAACACATCAACACACAGGTCATCAAAAGGGTTTATGGTAAATTGTATACGAGTAGTTTATACAAATTGTTTTCGAAGCACAAAAGAATGTGGAATTGGGCCAAGCAGTGGCTCACACCTGTAATCTGTGCACTTTGGGAAGCCAAGGTGGGAGAATTGCTTGACACCAGGAGTTTGAGACCAGTCTGAGCGAGAGAGAGAGAGACAGAGACCTCATCTCTACAACAAATAGAAAAATTACCCAAGTATGGTGGTGTGTGTGTGCCTGTAGTGCCAGCTACTTGGGCAGCTGAGGCAGGAAGATGGCTCCAGCCCAGGACTTTGAGGTTGCAATGAGCTGTGATGATACCACTGTACCTAGCCCTAGTGACAGAGCAAGACCTTCACTAAAAAAGAAAAAAAGGCTAATCAGCTGAGATTTCAGAGGTAAGGAAAAGATTCACAAAGAAATAGTTCCTTTAGATGAGTCTCAAAGTGTTAGTGAAGAACCTACTAGTTAGGGGGGAAAGTGAATAAAAATATAAAGATGAGAATGATTACGCTGGACTGCATTTAACTGAAAATGCCAATAAGAGTGATTTAAACAAAGTTGGGGTTTATTTTTTCCTGTACCAGGAAATCTAGAGGTAGGCATTTGCTGGCATTGATATAGTGGCTCATAGATGTGAGACCCTGGGTCAGTGTTTTTCAACCTTTTTTATCTCACGGCACAACTTGAACCGATGGTTAAACTTCCAGGGTACATTAAATTATGTTGATTTAAAAAAAAGGAGTTTAAAAAAAAGAATATATCTTTTTTTGATGTATTTATTAACATAAACAATATGAACCATGATAGCCAATAAATAAAACAAAACAATTTATTATAATTTTTAATCAAAGGTAACAATTAAAATTCTTTATAAAACTTATTTACTTATTTATTTATTATAATTAAACACTTAACAAGATATCTGAGGTTTTTAAAAAAATGTCTTCTTTGCAAGGTCAAATTTTTGACAGGGATTCTCCTAATCTTCTTTCACGAATTCTAGCCATGATCAAATTTTGTTTTTAATATTATTCATTGAAGAAAAGCTCACTTCACACAAATACGATGCTGAGAATGGGAGGAGTATTTATATTGCTTTTTTGGTAATATTTGGAAATTCATCCTTGAGAGATAACCAAAAGATTGTAATATTTATTGTTGAATATTTTAATTACAATCCTCTGTCATTTCTCTTTCTCACTATGTCACCCTCGGTAGAGTGCCACGGAGTCACAGCTTACAGCAACCTCAAACTCTTGGGCTTAAGCAATTCTTTTGCCTCAGCTTCCTGAGTAGCTGGGACCACAGGTACCCACCACAACGCCCGGCTATTTTTGGTTGCAGTTGTCATTGTTTAGCAAATCCAGGCTGTGCTCGAACCTGCCAGCCCAGTGTATGTGGCCTACACCCTACCCACTGAGCTACGGGCACCACCCCCTCCGTCATTTCTTATTTCCGTTAACTCTTCCTCTTCTGTAATATTCAAATTTACTGACATGCATACACTTAAAACAAAGGGATTTTTCACCCATTCCAGAGACATTATATCAAGTGTAGGTGCAGGAAATTATTTTTCAAAATTTGTGTACAATAAATCTAAAGTTTGTAAAATTGGTTCAATAAGATTTTTATCCAGCTTATACCTTTCCTCTAGGGCAAACATTTCTACTGCATTTTCTCTTTTAGTCCTTTCCTTCTAGAGCAGTAATTTTTCTCTGAAAGCACTAATTTTATCTGTAGATGTGATAATATTTTCATGTTTTCCCTGCATACTCTTATTAAGAGTATTCATACCCAAAAGAAAAAAAAAGTCATTTTATCATAAGGACATTTGCACTGGATTGTTTATCGCAGCTCAATTTATAATCACCACGATGTGGAAACAACCCAAATGCCCATCAACTCATGAATGGATTAATAAACTGTGTATACCATGTAATACCATTCAGGTATAAGAAAGATAGAGACTTACATCTTTTCTATTAATCTGTTTGGAGTTGAAGGCATTCTTCTTAGCAAAGTATCACAAGAATGGAAAAGCAAGTATCCAATGTTCTCCCTAGCATCATTTTCTAATTTTTGTTTCTTTACTAAAAACTTGTCCATTCTAATTGAACATTATGTAGTAAAAATAAAAAAATCAAATCAAAAATAATAAAAATAATTAAATAAAACTCATACCTTTCAAAAAGAAACATAGGTATTAATTAAACACTTGGAGAAATTTTCAAAACAAGGATTTGCAAGGGAATTTTGTCTAACTACTTCACTATTTCAAATCTAGATAGAACTGTGTGACACATTCGGTATGAGTTATACCTCCTTACTATTTCAGGCACAATGAGGGATTGCTGAGTCATACGGCTTCATTCACTTTGAATGATTTCAACATGAGTGTTTATGGGCAAATCCTTATCAAATTGCTCCATCTATGGATATGTCTCCAAAGCTTATTGTTCAACACCCTATCCACTTTAGAAATAAGCTGGTGTTTATTTATTATAACAATAAAAGATCTATTTATTCTAACAATAATAAACTCATATAATCAATTTAAAGAGGTTTTAATTTTGATATGTACACTTACTATACTTTGAACGTCTTTCAAAAATAATTTAATTAATGATCTTTAAAAATTTTTTGCAGCACACTGGTTGAAAATCCCTGTTATTAAATCCTACTTCTCTTGTTGGCTGAGACAGGAGGATCACTTGAGGTCAGGAGTTGGAGACCAGCCTGAGCAAGAGCAAGACCTTCTTTCTACCGAAAGAAAAAATTAGCTAGCACAATGATATGGGTATGTAGTCCCAACTACTCAAGGATGAGGCAGCAGGATCATTTGAACCCAGGAACTTGAGGTTGCAGTGAGCTATGATGACACTACTGCACACTAGCTGGGGGAACAGAGTAAGACTCTGCCTAAATAAATAAATAAATTAATTAATTTGATTACCTCTGTGTGCCCAAGTGAACCTTGTCAACTGATGAATTCACTGCTGTGGAGGGAATAGGACCCCCAAATCTAATTTCTAGTACTTCCTTTGGACTGATTAATTTCACTAGAGAAGAATCCTTTATTCTCTTACTTAGGGAATGTAAGCCTGACCACCAGCCTAGCATGTTGCCTTAGATTTTTTTTTTCCACAAATAAGATTATACCATCCATAAAGCTTTCTAAATTTTGTTTTTCATCTAACAATATACAGTATCTAAGTCATCTGCTCATGTTGGTATGCATAGGAATATAAAATGGCTGCCTAGAATTTCATATTACACATGGTCCCCAGCTTACAATTGTTCCCCTGGGCTAGCGATATGTAGTAAAATACTCTCTCACAATGCTGGGTGGCAGCAGCAAGATGCAGCTTCTAGTTCGCTAAGTGATCTGCAGGGTAGACAATTGATCAAATGCACTGTGTTGCCAGATGGTATCGTTCAAGTGTAGGCTGATATGTGTTCTGAGCACATGTATAGTACACGGAGCTTAGCTACGATGTTTGGTAACTTAGATGTAGTAAATGTATTTTCAACTTATCATATGTTCACTTACAAGTTTATAGGGATGCAAGTCTATCATAAATGAAGGCACACCTGTGTATATTAGCCATAATTTACTTGAACACTTTCTAATTGATGGACATTTGGGTAACTTTTTCCTATAATAGCAATGGACTTATGCCTGTATCTTTCTGTACTTATGAAGAATTTCCGGAAGTGGAATGTCTGGATCAAAGGGTATGCATGTTTTAAATTTTTAGCAATTGCCAAATTATTCTCGAAGAAGACTATGCCTACCACACATGGTGTGCAAGAGTACTTGCTTACCTATGTTCTTTATACTTTTAGGCTTATAACTTTTTAACCTTTGCCATTTTGACAGGATTTTTTAAAGAATATCTAATTCTACATATGAAATACATTTCTTTAATCAGTGAAGTTAACAACTTATTATTTTGTTACCTATTTTCCTTTGCCTTAATATAAATTTTTTCTTTGCACACTTTTCTATGATGCTGTTTGGGTTTTTTCTTACTAATTTGTTCAATTTTTCTGTACTTTAAAGAAGACAGCTATTTGCCTGTTATTTACTCTGATATCATCTCTTAAATATTCTTTTCAGTTTTTCCCTAATAGAAAATTTAAACTTGAATATATTTTTACTTAATAAGTTGTGTTTTATGTGATAATTACTATAGAAATCCCTTCTTCACTTCAAGACAAAACAATATTCGCTATGTTTTCTTCAGCGTTTCGTGGTCTTTTTCTACTGTATGAAGACACCATAATTTCTTTGAACAATCTTCTATTATTAGACCTTTATGTTGTTTCCAGCTTTTCAAAGACCACATATTCTTGTGTTTTGTCCTTGTCTCCCTGAGACGCTGAAGAACAATAGATGACAGACTTCCTTGTAGAGCCTTTCCCTAAAAATGTAAGCTTTTCTTCTCTGGTTTCAATAACCCCAACCATATTTTATTTCATTTTTTGGCTCATTTTTGTAATCCTGCTCTCAAGTCTTCCCTGCCATTTCACATGTGTATTGAAATGCCAGTTCCCCAAATTGGCATGATACTTTAAGGGTGTGACCAATTCTAAGTTTAGCAGAGGGATACTTTCCTAGCTCTTGGATGTCATAGATCTATTAATACATTTCACAATCACAGTTAGCTCTATAAAAACAGCCATCCTATACTGCTGACTCATACCCAGTTGGTGGTCCCAGCCTATCAAATTCATAAAACTAGAAATAACTTCTAATACGTTGTATGACAGAAAAAGATATTTTAAAAGATCCTGAGATTTTGGAACATTGGGCCAAAAAAGATAAAACCTATCAGACAAGTTTGTCCATCTATATTAAAAAAACAACTGATCCATTCATGGGTTGATGGCTACTTGGGTTGATTCCACATGAAGGGGGAAAGGAGAGAAGAGAGGAGGGAGGAGGATTGGGGTGCTCTCACCTACAGGCACCATGTAAGAGGATATGGCACACCTCTGGGTGAGGACCACAACTACAACAGGGACCTTACCCAACAAACACAAACAATGTAACCTAATTGTACCCTCATGTTAATCTGAAAACAACAACAGGCACAACGGACATGAGTGCAGACAGGGATGATTTCACTTAACACTTAAACACTGAAACAGCCTATCCTAGATCACCATAAACTTAATATTGACAGCAAGGAGAAATGGCTGCCAAAAACTTTAATGCATTTTTTGACAGAAAAAAAAAAATTCATAGCCGACTGTTCACAGCCTCTCTCCTCCCTCTCTCAGCTAAGAAAAGTTCCTTTTTGGCAAGGTCACTTCCTCGGCCCAAGAGATTGGTGGGTTGGGTGAGAGAGAGAAAGATTTGATGGATCTCTTGGAAAAGTTGGAGAGTTGCACCAAAAAAGAGACAGATCCTGAAGATGAGAGAGTTGCTGAGAAAGGCAAAGCCAGACTGGCTAAGACGGCGAGTTTGGGAAGTTTATTAAGGACAGAAAAGAAAAAGAAAATAGAACAGCTGCTGTGTTGTGGCCAGAGAGGCTTTTTACTTTTATTGTTTTTCAGATTAATATGAGAGTACAGATGATTAGGTTATGTTGTTTGCATTTGTGAGGTAGAGTCCGAGTTGTAGTTGTGCCCCTCCCCCAGGGGGGCCAGATACCCTTACACGGCACCTGTTAGATGAGAGGACGCTAATCAGCCTCCCACCACCACCACTTGAATTTAATTGTGTTTTTCTCTTGTATGGGTGTTTGTTCACCTCCTAGTTTCATATTAGTATTGAGTACATTGAATACTTATTTTTCCAGTCTTGTGATACTTTACTAAGGATAATGTTCTCCAACTTCATCCAGGTTAATACCAAAGATATAAAGTCTCCATCTTTTTATGGCTGAATAGTATTCCATTGGAATATGTATACCACAGTTTATTAACCCATTCATGTGTAAATAGGCACTTGAGTTGATTCTACCTCTTGGTGATTGTAAATTGAGCTGCAATAAACATTCTAGTGCATAAGTCCTTATGGTAAAATGATTTTTTCACCTCTAGGTTGATACCTAGTACTGGGGTTGCAGAATCAAATAAAAGGTCTACTTTTAGTTCTTTGAGGATTGTCCATACTTCTTTCCAAAGAAGCTGTATAGTTTGCAGTCCCACCAACAGTATAAAAGTGTTCCCTTTTCAAGGGAGGCTTTTTAGGTAAGGAAAGAGATTCTTAAAGAAGCGTTGCCGTGTGTTAGGAATATTGCATCACTTCACATGTATTCTAAGTGACTTAAGTAAAATTTAAATATTTTTCCCAATTATTCCTGGATATCTGAAATGTGTGTGTTTGGGTGTAACTTTAAGCTGAGAAGCAGCCACACAATATCTCAACTATATACTAAACTAAGTTCATAAGATGTTATATTACATCAACAGAACTATGGTATTTGCCACGGTAAAAATGAAAATCATCATTTGGTTAGGCAAACCCTATATTATCTTCAGCACTGCCACATTTTTATAAGGTGCATTGGTTTGCTACGACTGCCAAAACAAAGTACTACAGACTGGGTGGCTCAAACAAGAGAAGTTTATTTTCTCAAAATTCTGAGGGCTGCAAGTGCAAGATTAATAGTATGTCAGTAGCGTGATCACAGCCTCTCCTCTCCCTCTCTCAGCTAAGGAAAGTTCCTTTTTGGCAAGGTCAAAAGGAGACCTTCTGAGACACTTCTCCTTGACTTGATACACCATTTTCTCCCTGTGTGTCACATGGTCCCCCCCTCCTGTGTGTCTGTGTCCTGAATCTCCTCTTTATAAAGACATCATCATAATGGATTAGTGCCCACCATATTGATCTGATTTTAATGACTTCTTTAAAGACCTAATATCTAATTATAGTCAATTCTGAGGTATTGAGGGTAAGGGCTTCAACATATTAATTTGGGGGTGGGGGGGACATAAACACAAGCCCACAACACAAGGCTACTGGCAAATTCATCTTTGTTCTCATTTTTAGATCCTTTTTGGATTTTGTTGCTGATCTTTCAAGACTATTATCTAAGTCCTCAAAATCTCAAACAACCAGAATATTCTCAACTTCATTAAATTATTGTTAAAAGTAATGAATTAATCTGATTGATGCACACAATTTCCAGTCCACTCAAAAGTATTTATAATATGATGGTTTGTTAGAGATGTAAAAGTGATATTATATAAACCGGTCCTTTGGAGATGGTACCCATGTGAGGAGAAACAATTTTCTTTTCTGTAAAATGAGGCATTTGGATCAGATAATCTCTAAGATCTCTTCTAGTTCTAAAATCCTACAATTCTAGATCAAGGACAATGAAAGTATTATATGTTGTTAAATATAATAAAAACGATTGGATATGTATTATAAGAAATGGGCAGAAATCGAGTTAGGAGCTGTGGAAGGTTTTTCTAAAATTCAAATGGATGACATAAAATAGCTTGGAGGAAAATCCTTCCGGTTCGATTGCTAACCTAGAGTTAGGCCTTCAGAATTATAACAACTCATACTGATGGCAATTCAGATTCCCAGTTTTATATCATTTTGATAAGCAGCATATTCTTTCATAGTTGACTATGCTTCAAAACTGACCCAGGAGAATCACCCATATACCCTAATACCATGCTGCATATTTCATATCTCTGCACAGCTACATGGATAATACATTATAGTTCTCATTTCCTTAATTTACATTCTATTTCATAATTTGTTGCAGAAATAGTAACATTGAATCAGCCTTAACTGATTGTCCATTTACTTAGGCAGAGAAGGATAGTATACTTTAGCAGTACACAGATAAATATCTGAGTCTGACAGTGTTTTACATACTATTTTTATTCCTATTTCCCAGGTTCGTGTTGAAATCTATTCAACAAGCCAGGATTACACAGATCTGCCAATCCCTAAAATTAGTTTTTTCAAAATATCTTGTATGAGTCAAAAATATGGCTGATCTGTCCGAAGGTTGAAGACAGGCTAATATTTTACTTTTCTTTAAAAAAAAAAAAAAAAGATAAGGACCAACTATCAGACAAAAGTTGTAAAAATGTAACAGCAATGCTTAACAGTTGCTTTTTGCAGTGAGTTATTATACCTTGAAAGATTTTCATATACTGCTGAGGCTCATTTCTGACATCAAACTGAAATCACATCAGCATGAATAATTTTTAAATGAAACCTTTTTCAAGGATGGAAAAGAGCCATGTTGAATTTTATCTGGTTATTAAATTCAAAAAGTGCCTTGTATCAAGAAAGTGGATATTGTGCCCAGCATTATTAACATATTCTATTTAGAAAAATGACATTGTTACTCCTATGAAAATAGATGTTGGTCTAGATAAAGTTCAATGCTTTCATGGGTCTGAAACATGTATACGTGAAATTATAGAAATTAATTACAGTTCAAGCGAGGACCTGACTCTTCTGCTGTACAGAGATCATTTGTGTTGCCTACTGATGCATCACAAGCCACCCCCAAATTTAATGGCTTAAAATAAAAATTGACAAACTTTTTCTGTAAAGGGCCAGATTGTAGTGAGGTTTAGCTTTGGTTAGTTACGTGGTGGGCCTCACAATCTTGGTCACAACTACTCAACTTTGCTGTTGTCACTCAAAGCAGCTGTAGACAATATGAACAAGCAGGTGTGACTAACAGAGGCCTGAAGATCTCTTTGAGTCTTTAGCTAGGAAGTTGCCCAATGTTGCTTCCTTGTCTAGTGATCAAAGTCACAAGTCACACAGAGGAGGAAATAGACTACACCTCTTGATGGAAGAGCTCAAAGAATGTGTGGCCGTTTTAAATCCACTACAGGAAGTAAACTCTGTCAAAACAGAGCATATCAATTCCTATGAGACCTTTACCAGCAACGTTCCTACTTTGAAGTGTGTCAGTACCTTTTGTGTATTAGGGTCACCATCTCACTGTAAATCACACAGCCACAACTCAAGCAAGAAACAAGAATTAATCAAAATTTCCATTCAAAGTATTTTGAAAAGTTCATAAAAGGGAAGTGAAAAGTGAAAGAGATATTTTAAAGACTCAGAGTGGAATGTTATCATTTTTATTTTTAATGTGGGGCTTGGTCAAAAGGGTCGTTTGAGGAGATAGTGAGGGGATCGAAGGGAGTGGTGAACAGGAGGTGGCTGGAATTTTGATCCTTGGAGGTGAAGACATTATTGCTTTGGATGACCTCTTTCATTTTAGAAAACTCCCTTCATTGGTTCTAAGTTACAATTTAGTCCATTCTTCAAATTTTATCCACTGGTTTTAGCAGTCACTGATTTTTTTTTTATTCTGAATTCATTATCACTGTTGTGATTGTCAAAAGCGATTTTCTTAACTCCATCATTCCTTCTACATTTACTAGTGGTAAAGAAACTCTTTACCCTCTCTACATTAATTTATTGATTTATATCAGTATGGATTCATGAATTTCTGTGGCATTCAATTTTATAACCCATATTATTGTTACTGACTTTGATAACCAAATTGCCCCAGATTTGGCCAGTGAGAGCCTCTGAAAGCTGGCTTTTTTGTTCTCTTAACATCCTCTTCTTTAAGCATGTCCTTGCTTTCTGACACAACAAGATGTGCCAGGCTTGCCTTGTACTTTCCCACCTCAACTGTGTCTTGTTCCTTTTAATGAAGAATGGTACTGAGAAGCCAAGATCTAGAGACTAAATGTGCTCATTGCAATTAGGATATTGCTGCTTCCAGGCTCTCCAGTGAACAGAGCTAGGAAATACATGTACATATGTATGTGTGTACATATCAATACATGTACATTTACAAGTATATCTATATCTATCTATCTGTCTACCTATCTAACTCATCATTTTACCCATATTGCCAACCCAACACCACAGGATTCATTCTCATTGGCTCATTTGCACATGCCTTCTCCAACAATGAGAATCCTGGAAACCATGATCATATATATATATAAAATCTCCCTGTATGTCACCAGTTTCCATAGTTGCTGCCAGCCTCCAGGTGAACACCTGCCTCACCTCACTTATATCCTGACACCCCATTACAGGCCACCACTGCCACTGCCCCACATGGGTGCTCTCCTCATCTGCTCAGGGTATAGCATTGTATGCCAGGCCATCACCACCACTGCTCATGCCGCTGCCCCCAGCTGCCCACACAGGCTTTGTGATTAAGTCTTGAAAGAGGAAATAATGAATGCATTTTCTTGATTTGTTCTTTCCACTGTATGGATTAGGGGGCTATATAATACATACCTATTTGCATAACTGCAATATAGGGCTTCTTTAATGTGCCTAAGCCTGTAACTAAGAAGTATCACAACATATGCATTATCAGTGACATAGTTTTTCCATTATTGCTGTTACTGGCTAATTTACACCTTTTTTTTTATAACAGTGCTGTTGTTTGGATGCTATGGTCTTTAGGCTTCCAGATAAATGATATTCCATCATAAGTATTTTCATATTTCCTATCACCTTGTACTAGTCATGTTAATCAACAGTTCCTGCCATATCCACAGTCATCCTGAACTGTTTAGGACCATATAACTACAATCCTTCCTGGAACCAGAGCTGATTAGATGCTGACCCAAAGGCCATCAACCTATGATTTCACCAGAGTAGGGTTAGGGTTTTGAGTGAGGGTTGTTTGTTTGTTTGTTTTGAGACACAGCCTCAAGCTGTCGCCCTGGGTAGAGTGCTGTGGCATCACAGTTCACAGCAACCTCCAACTCCTGGGCTTAAGTGATTCTCCTGCCTCAGCCCCCCAAGTAGCTGGGACTATAGGCACCCGCCAAAATGCCCGGCTATTTTTTTATTGTAGTTGCCATTGTTGTTTGGCAGGCCCGGGTTGGATTTGAACCCACCAGCTCTGTTGTATGTAGCTGGTGCCTTAGCTGCTTGAACTACAGGCGTGGAGCCCAGAATAGGGTTTTGCCTACAACAGATGCTGTTGGTTCCCAGCCTATATCCCTCCCACACTTCCTGATCAGGTTTATGCAGACAGCCTCCTGTTATAAGCACCTGCCACACTCCACCAGAGGGAAATGGATGGGTGAGATGAGGATGGGAGTTAAGACCCTGGACTCAGCCCTCAGCTACTTATAGATGAGAGTTGGAAGAAAAATACCTAACTTCTTTGTCTCTCAAGTGCCTCTGAGGAATATTCTACACTGCCTCCCAGAGTTCCCTCTCCAGACTACAGTCCAGCTGTTCACAGCAGTAAACTGCTCCATGATGGATACTTTACTGGTTTGCTTCCCTTCTTTGTCTCAGTTCCCAGCTCCCTTAAGTCACACCCAAAAGAGGGGAGTGGTGGTAAGTGACAAGTCACACCCAAAAGGGGGGAGTGGTGGTAAGTGACAAGTCACATCCAAAAGGGGGGAGTGGTGGTAAGTGACTTAAACCCCACTGATGGGGAATTTTTGTATATTTTGTAGTTGGGACAACACAAAATCCAAAAACATAACATCAATGGGGTCAGGGCCTGACCCTCCCCCATTGATATGCAGCTGTTTAAAAGTGCTTCTAGAAACTACCTCCCAAATTAACTACCAACTCTTAAATCCTTACCTCCAATTCAGGTTCTGGGGGAAATCAATTTAAGACCCTGCTCCAATATCACAAGGGTGTTTAAAGCCATGTAGACATACTCTCTGGGTATTTAAATGGGAAATATGTTTTTTAAAAACACCTCTTTCTAACTGGACCAAGGAAAACAGATGTGTTCACACTATTTGAACCATGTATCGAGTAGACCACTAGAGAGAAGATGCAAAAATCCCTGACAAGATACCTTACTGCTTGGATGCAGAACCACGTTCTGTTCTAATCTAAATGTGCCCTAGTATAGCTCCTTTTATTTCCATGAGATTCTTTACTTTATAGCTTTCTACATCCCCTAACAATAATGAACACCAGCACTGTCAATGCAGCTTATCCAAGTTTAATGTAGAATTTCTCTTCCTTGGCACTAAACCATAACATGGGAGGCATCATATTTTGCTTCCTATGTTCTAGCTAACGTGAAGCCTTGCACAAAGTAGGCACTCAGTTAATATGTATCTAATGAACACATTAGCAGTCTTTTTAAGAGGTAGATGTGGATTTTCCTGGGTTCAAGACTATTTTCTAAGTCTTAAGTATGAAAAACTATCAAAAATTCTTTTTTTTCTCCACGAAGCAAACACTTGAAGAAATTTTCAAACCTTGTAACTGGAAGGACCAAATGTTGTTTTTGTACACTAGGCATCCCTTTCCACACTTCTGGTAACTGTCCCCCTTCAGTACCCTCTCCTTTGAGGAGCTACCTGTCCCTAATTCATGAGGCTGTGCCTTGCCCCCAACAAGGCGTATACCCCACAACTGGTCAATCATAATCTCTTATCTTCTTGGGGGTTGGCATGTGACCTAAGCTGAGAATACCTCTGCCCTTGGATTTTATAAAGGGGCGATGAAGAGAAACTCTCTTGACCTCCTGGTTTTGCCAAGCTGTGGTCATGTAAACTTGAATTTGTTTAAGCCTACCCCTCATATCCCATTCCTACCAAACCACAAACAGAAAAGTCCACCTTCAGTAGAAGTTATTGAAAGAAGCACATAGGGGATGGAAGCCCAGGGGAGGAGGTGCTGAGAGAGAGCAAGGGGGTGGGAGATCTAGCAATGTTTTCTGAATCTCCAGAGTTCTACAAGCCAGCTTCACCTTGTATTTCTCTTTTATAAGAGCCAATAGTCTCGGTGCCCATAGCCCAGTGGTTAAGGAGCCCACATACACTGGGGCTGCCTGGTTCAAACCTGGCCTGGGCCTGCCAAACAACAGTGACAACTACAACAACAAAAAAAAATAGCCGGGTATTATGGCGGACACCTGTAGTCCCAGATACTTGGGAGGCTGAAGCAAGGGAATCACTTAAGTCCATGAGTTTGAGGTTGATGTGAGCTGCGACACCACAGCACTCTACCAAGGACGACAAAGTGAAACTCTGTCTCAAAATAAAAATGAAAAAAGCCAATACATTTCTTTTTACTAATTTTTCCATCATTTTGAGTTGGTTTTTTTTGTCACTTACAACCAACAAAATTCTATATACAAAAGTTAGAAAACTAAAACTGACAGGAATACATTCTAAAGTTGAAACTCCTCCTCTACAAACACCCCACCAGCACTTCAGTCCCTTAGAGCCTGATGAACCCTCAGTAGAAACCATGATTTTGTGTCTCCCATTGCATTGTGTGCTAGATGTCTGGGAGCCTATGGCAGGGGCCTTTATGTAGCAGAGGATCCTGTTAATGCAGATCAGGGTCCATCCCTCTGAAGGACATTCTAGATAGAAAAGAGAACATTCTTAACTTCTTCTTTATGCAATGTATAAAGAGGAAATTATAGGAGGACTGTCAATACTTCCTTTTAGAGGTTAGATGAATAGAAAGCTATTGATACTTTTTTTCCTGAGAGAAGATTTAGGAGAAATTTATCCAAGTGTGAAACGTGGTTTGTTCTAAAACCTCTGATAAATACATATTAGTAAATCAAAACAATAGAAGTGTCTTCTGGCACTTATATTTTATGTGTCTCAAAAGGAACTAAAATTAATATAACACTGAGACTATATCTCCTAAACCTGGTCTTTGTTCAATATCCTTTTCGGTATAATTGTCACCATCATTTATCCAATTGATATGTAAGCCAGAAACCCGGGAATTATCTCTAATATAACAACTTCTTTGCCTTTACTTCCTCAAGATTCAAGTAATCACCAAGTTGTGTATATTTCATATTCTACATGTCTCTTGAATTTCTCAGCTTATTTCCAATTTTGTGACCAGTTCCTCTGTCAAAAAAGTTACCATCACACTGGACTAATATTCTAACCTATTAATCAGTCTTCCCTGCATGTAGTTCTGCTCCCCTCAATCCATTTCAATCCATTTTCCAGTCTGACGTTTGTCTTTCTTGTTGTCTTCACTGCAGATTTATTTATGCTGCTTTTTTTATTCTCAGTCTCTAAAACTCTTCCAAGTATATTGAGCAACTAATGATGTTTGTCCAGAAAATTTCCACCCTCCTTATGATCATAACACTCTAAATGACTTTTTGGAAACCACCTCTCTACCAGAGTAGTTTGAATGGGATTACCCCACCTCCAGCTCCAGAGTTATGGATGACCTGATTGCCATACTCTTCCCTAGACACAGAATTTATTTTAGAGAAGGGCACTTAACCCATACCGAAGCCACATAGAGCCACACCTAAACCACTTTCCCCTACCCAAAGGAATCAGTTCAAGGTAGGCATATGATTTAAGCAAATCCAGGTAGGAAGCCTGATTAGTTCTTGCAATCATGATAGGAGCCAGATGAAAGATTAAACTGGCACAAGAATGAGGGTAGGGTCAAGGGTTCCCAGACAGCCAGAGCTGGGGCATGAAAACATCATCCTGTGGATAAAACTATTCTTGGAATGAGTCTGAATGCTGGACTTCACAGTTACATAGCCAATGATACGTGCTCTTTCTTTTCTTTTTTAAGGCGGGTTGGATTGAGTTTTCCATTATTTGCAACTGAAAGATTCTTAGCTAATATCCACCCAAGCATATATACCATTGCACATGGGATAAAGGCAAAAGTCCTTAACACAGCTTGATGCACATTTGCATTTGCTGCCTGGGCTCTGGCCTCAGATGCCTACATTTAACTTTCATTCATGTTATTTCCTCTTTCTGAAACCCTCTTGGCCTCCACACACCCAATAGTATACTTCTTCTCCTACTTATCCTTTTCCTCTCAGCTCAAATCCCTTTTAGGAGTCCTCAACCAGATCATTTACTCTCAAAGCCCAGTAAGAATTCAAATGGTACCTATAAGTATAAAACATTTTTATTTATTTTTGAGATTATTTCATAAATGTATGTATCTCTCACTTAACTGTAAGTTACATATAAAAAAGCCTCTCAGTTTGCACACTAATTACAATTCCTTACATGTAATAAGTGCTTGATTATTATTTTATCATTGAATTAATTAATGAATTAAGGAAGTCCATGAGAGGAAGACATTCTCTTAGCCTAAGTTTCAGTTAACAAGACAATTTATTACATAATTTGAATTGCATTTGAAAAGAAGAATCTTGGTGAATATCATACAAAATGAAAAAATGGGAGGAATTTTCCTAGTCATATCCAAGCAATTTATAAAAAGGAATTTTTTTTAAAAAGATTGTATCAAAACATTTTTTTCTGGAGAATAAATCAAACAGATGAATTAACATCCTTTTAGAGTAAAATGTTGAAGGATAAATTTGTTTTTAATGTAACTCAACCAAAGGGGGCAGGATACAACCAATGTATTAATTGAGAAGTAGATGGAATGATTTGGGGAAAAATTAGGATTCCTGCAAAGTTCCTCCTCTGGTTAGAGCTGCAACAAAGAAGCTGTTAAATGTTTGCAATTCCATTTCTACATGCAGACTTTCAGCTATTGGAAAAAAGAGTTGCAATGATTTTGTTATATTACAACTTGCACAGTCCATCATGATCAAAAGGTAACTTTAAACAAATTTCAGTTTTAAAAAGTTATATTTCTAACAAGAATATATATATTCCAAATTATCTCAGGAATGGAAGAAAAAGTATCCAATGTATAAGGATAATTTCATCATTCTTGTAGTTGTACAGAAGACAGAAGTAAAGTTTCAGTATATTACACCAGGGCTGCGTATTCTAGATTTTGTTCATAGTTAAGACTCCATTTTAAACAAAACACTCGGTCTGACAATTTCTCTTGTCAATATTCTTTGTTGGTTGTTGTTGTTGCAGTTGTTGGCCAGGGCTGGGCTTGAACCCACCACTCTCAGCATGGGGCTGGTGCCCTACCCCTCGAGCCACAAGTGCTGCTCCTCTTGTCAGTATTCTTTTTTTTTTTCCTTTGTCATCCTTTTTTTTTTTATTGTTAAATCATAGCTGTGTACATTAGTGCAATCATGGGGCACCACACACTGGTTTTATAGACCATTTGATATATTTTCATCACACTGTCTTGTCAGTATTCTTATACTTAATATTAGAAGGCACATCATTTTGAAGTGCTTTTAGTAAAATATCAAAGCAGCAAGTCCTACTAAGAGAAGTAGTATCAGAATTTTTTCCCAAACTACACATGCCAGTGATCATTGCTGTATTTGTTTTCTGTTGCTATTGTAGCTAATTACCATAAACTTAGTCCTAAGAGGTAAGAAAAATTAAGTAGGGTTAGGGACCAGAGTTATGGAAGGAAGAGGGTGCATTTTTAAGGTTGAATTTGTGTGATGCTGAAAGAATTTCTAACTAGTTTCCAAAGAAACATTTATCACAAAACCTTATGCAGAAGACATTAATCATCACTGATCATCTGTGTGGTTAAGACATAACTTTTACTCCCCAGAGCTTATGTTTTCTGTATGTGGGTTTTTGTTGGTGTTTCTTGTAATTTATTTCCTTTCCAGTTGAGAAAACAGTAGGTCTTCAGAAATTAGTTCCAATCCATTAAAATTAAAAGGTGATCAATGGTCTTGCTTCTGAAGAATGTCAGAATCGTTTAAGGGAAACCTCTGTTCCACCACTGCCTCATTGACAGTTTCACAGATGGATGGAAAGGAGGGAATTGCGTGCCTTGAATTTTCAAAGAAGAAAAAGCCAATTATTTTAAAATAGGGCAAGTAGAGATACTAATAATAATAAAAAAAAAAATGCATGCCACTCTTCTCTCGTCAGCTGGCTATCTGCCAGCCATCACATCTGAGCTGCTTTATGAAACGTCAGAAAAGGCTCAGCACCTGTAGATCAGCAGCTAGGGCACTAGCCACATACACTGGAGCTGGCGGGTTTGAATACAGCCCAGGCCTGCCAAACAACAATGACAACTACAACCAAAAAATAGCTAGACGTTGTGGTGCGTGCCTGTAGTCCCAGCTACTTGGGAGGCTGAGGCAAAAGAATCACTGAAGTTCAAGAGTTTGAATTTGCTGTGAGCTGTGATGCCACAGCACTCTATCCAGGGTGACAGCTTGAGATTCTTTCTCAGAAAGAAAGAAAGAAAGAAAGAAAGAAAGAAAGAAAGAAAGAAAGAAAGAAAGAAAGAAAGAAAGAAAGAAAGAAAGAAAGAAAGAGAAAGAAAGAAAGAAAGGTCAGAAAACATAAATCTTTTACAAATGGGAAGCTCAAAGCACTGCTCAAAAATGAACACTGCCCTTTGGCTCCACCTCCAGCATTCCACAAAGAGGTCTGCAAAATGGAAGTTTGGGCATGTTTCAGATGGGATATAATTGTCACGGTCCAAGGAATTGGATCAGTTTCTTCCTTCATAGTTTAGAGACTTGGTTACTCTACTTAGGTATCATGGTATAGAAGAGAAAGTACTTTCTAACATCTAACACATGAGATGCTTTAATAAGTACGTGGCTGAGATTATTTTGTTTTGTGTTTTGTTTTTTGTTTGTTAATTTTGGCCTACTCAGACTAAGCTAGCATGGCGAGTTCTCACTCTCACTTTGTTTGTTTGTTTATTTTGACCTACTCAGACTAAACCAGCATGCTTGAGTTCTCACTCTAAAAACACCAATTCATTCCAAAAGTGTCACAGCCAAGCCCCTTCTCTCAATGACTATTGCATCAAGAAGCAAATTTCAAAGTAGGCGGAGAGAGATGTTTCTGCCAAGTGTATTCTGGAGGCACACTCTCACAAGTCGCCCCTACGTCTGAAGGCTTACACGTTTGTGCTGAATCTAAGAAGGATACTAGTGAGGGTCTAATATTTTACTGGAGTGATTTCTGTACTCACATTAACTAAATGTATACACATAAAGGACCAAGCCATACCAAGTTTCAGTAATGAATCAGAAAGGGGACTAAATAGAGATTGAATTGTCCCCTGAGAAGTTTTCTTTGGCTTCTTCTGAGATCGCTTAGCTATCAGTAATCCCCACTACTCCCTGTTCAACCTGTTTTTCAAGGAAAGAAAATAACAGAACAAAGAGAAAATACATAATTAAATTTGGCTGGGCATGGTGGCTATAATAATCCCAGCACGGAAAGAGGATCCTTTGAGCTCAGGATTTTGAGACCAACCTGAGCAAGAGTGGGACCCCATCTCTATTTTAAAAAATAGAAAAACTAGCCGGCATTGTGGCAGGCACCTATAATCTCAGCTACCTGGGAGGCTGAGGCAGGAGGATCGTTTGAGCCCAGGAGGTTGAGGTTCCTGTGAACTCTGATGATGCCACAGCACTCTACCCAGGGTGAAAAAATACATCAATAAAAAAAATATTAAATTTCAGGAATTGTTGCCCAATTGCCCTGCCAAATAGCGATGTCAAGAAGGGGGTGGAAGTGGGGAAAAGGGCAGATTTCAGGACAAAATTATCTCATTCAAAAGGAGATCATGTTATTGTGAAATTTGAGCTGATTTCTGGAGGCTAACAATTTCACAATTTATTAACTGTTCCTCTCTTTCTTATTGTTATGATGTATAATGCTTCTTTCAGATAGATCAGGAGATCTTAGCCAGTGGAGATTTCTCCTGATTGCAGACGTTCGGCAACACCCAAATGTTTCTTTCTGACATGTTATGAATAAAGCCCAGGCATGTGCCGACCACAGAGGACAGCAAAAGCATTGAGAAGCCCTGGAATAGACCGTCCTCAAACTAGTGGCTAAGGTCTTGTGCCTTAAAGCGAAGCCTGCCATTGCAGAGGGTGCAAAAAAAATAAAATGTATGCACATTTTAAGAAAGGGAGAAATTGTATTCAAATTATAATACTTAAATTATGTTTGACTTCTGTAAATTATAAGAGAAACAAGACACAATAAATGCACAAGATAGCAAACGTTGTTGGTATATATTGAATGTTACGATTTGAATGCAGTTTTTTCTTTATAATAAAAACTGCATTAAATTTGCAATGCTCTATATCCATGATTTTCACCCCCTGGGTACGTGGTGCACTGGTGTGCTGTGAGAGGATTTTAGGTGTGCCGTGAAAAATTTTAAAGATCATTCAATTATTTTCGAAAGAAGTTCAAAGCACAGTAAGTATATTCTTTTTCTTTACTTTTTTTTTTGATCAACATAATTTTCTTTACTTTTTTTTTTTTTTTGATCAACGTAATTTAAGTGTGCTATGAGATTATAAAGGAGCAATGCTGCTCTTTGTATACTGGTAATGAAAGATGAACACAGGCAGGTTGAGCATGTCCTGGCACTTATGACTCTGTGGTAGAGGCTCACCTCATGTTCTTCCTCTGTAAATGTTGGTGGGTCCCCAGCAGGGACCTTCCTCAGTCCCTCTTGCACACATGTCCCTGGAGATCTCAGCCTATCTGACAGGGGACAACTTTGCAAACTTTATCTGGTAACTTTGGGCTGTAAATTACATCATATCATCTCTGTGAAGCAGAGACACAAATTCTGAGACTAGACATGTCCAGGTGTAGACGATGCCTGCTTTGTGGATATGGAATAGGTAAGGTCATTCACTGAGCATGTATCGTGTGTCTGAGCTGCACCAAGCACCCTAGCAGGGGAGGGAGGGGTTAGGGAAGTCGGCGCCAACCACGGGGTTCCTGCTGGGTACAAGAGGAGCCAGGATGGGGGTAACTGCTGGGTGGGAAGAAAATGGAGAAGACAACGGAATGAGAGCAGAAGGGTGAGGAGGAGGAAGCAGAGGATGGAAAACCACGCTCAGAAGTTCAGACACTAGATGTCCTCAGGCCTAGATGACACTATGAAACGTTTTGGCTTTTCCGTGTTGGTGCCTCTCCCTGACAACTTGACAATATCAGAACCATTTGAGACATTTCATGATTCCTCTAGTGACAGTTTTTAGTTAGTTCATAAAAATTGACCAGAACCATAAAACAAAAACAGAAACCATTTCTTATTACAAATGAGCATGAATGAATGAAGGGTGTTTGCTAGAGTGTTGCTACATGTGTTAAGCCCTCTAAAGGCTAAATAATTATGGAAGAAATCCTATGTATATAATACACATAAATATGCATATTTGTTCACATATGCATATATAATTCTATATATGCCAAAAACCTTCTAGAACTATAGATAAGAGATGACAAGATGGGGTTACTCCTGCCACCTGGTAAGGAAAAATGGAGTCCTAGAAGCATGAGGTGGGGGTTATCTTACAATAATGCTTTTGAATTAAATATTTTGCCTGTGCATGTTTTTCTTAGCTCCAAAAACATAAAAATGAAAATGAAAACATTTTTAAAATTATACTCACTAAGAGGAAAGAAAGAGGATATAAGAGACCCAAGCTTGCTCAGCATTTTGAGTTTTCTTTGAATTTGCATAATTGCATAGTTTAGCTTCTTTTTTTTTTTTTTTTGTGAGAGGCTATCCAAGCCGGGATTGTTATTTGTTATTGTTGTCATTTGGTTGTTTGGTCAGCTATTTAGTTCCTCGTTTTGTTTCTGTGATAAAGGCCCACCTCAGGACAGCTTACTCTTTGCCTACTTATTCCTCATTCCCAAGAGTACAACTTCCCTTCCACCATCTTTGTCTATATAAATATTATTCCTCTAATTCAAGTTCCAGGATCCTCCCTTTTAGAATCCATATATCATCTTCGTCTGTCACCTAGGATAAGTAAGCCCTACCTAGAAGTGTTCTGTCCCCAAGGAGAACTTACTCTGTCCCCACTTCCATAGCAAACTACACGCTCGGAAGGCTACACCTTGTATTTCCAACATTCCCTCTGTCACTGCTTTACACGACATCTCACTGGCTCACTGGTTGTTCAAATGCATTACATTTCTAGTATCGCCCTTACAGTTTGTTAGTTTTTTGTTTTACTAACTAGTTTTGAATAGCTTTCCATTTATATTTGTGTATTTATTCTCATCTTAAGCAAATAGGAAGGGACTCAAACTCAGGGGTCTGGTTTAACCACATTTTTTGAATTGGGCAAAATTTACAGGCTGAATGATCTTTATAAAGTTATTGAGAAAAGCAAATCTCTCCCGAGAGAGAAGCCTTGTTTAAAAAAAAAACAAAAAACAAAAAACAAAAAACACTAGCAATGCAAAACTTGTCTGTCCACAGAGAGTGGGGAAAAATCCACACCGTGTCCATCTGCAGTGCAATATGCTGACTGATGGTGGGCCCCTTCATGGGTGAACTTTATCAACTGTAGAAATAATCCTGGGACCGTGGGAAGACACCTCTTTAGCAGAGAAAATATATATCTTCGCCACAGCTCCAAGAGATGCAGCCCATTCAAATGAAGGTAAAGAAGCCAAACAAAAGAATGACAGTGGAGACTGTGCTGCCCGACTGTCAGGAGAGGAGATATGATGCTGACCTTTACCATTTCTTGCCATGCTGGTGACAGACTATAAAACTCCTCCTGTTCCACAATGCTGTCCTCGTCACTTTCTGAGTCAACTTTTGCCTTGGCAGACATTTGGCATGTGGTAGACATATGATTTATTGCCTCATTTAATCAAGACTGTGCAGGAAACAATGATTTTTTTTTCTGGTAAATTGCAAATTAGGCATTTTATCACTTATTCTTAGCAACAGAAATGAGGTATACACAGGTATGTGCATGTGTCCGTGTGTGTTCGTGTGTACCCTTGTGTGTGTGAGTGTTAATATGCACACCCTCTCTGGAGAACACCATTTATATATTGCTTCATAAGAAATTTAAATAATGGCTTCTATTCCTTCTGCTTCCCCAAGAAAAGAAAATTTATGCATTACTATAGAAAATAAATGCAGCCATCCTGAATCAGTGTTTTTCAGTGTTTATTGTCATGGAAAATAAGAGCCTGCTCAGATTCCAGGGCTAATAAACAGCCCCTACTATGGAGGTTATTGGCAATTTAGAGGCTGTATCTCTTCATTTTGCTTCTCATTTTGCAAATACATTTTACACTCTTTGGGGGAATCTCTTCTAAAATTTGGGGAAGCACTAGCTTGACGGTAAAAGGAAACCATTCATTATTCAGCAAATAAAGGAACAAAATTTCCCAGAAATAATGTCACCCATTTAAAAATGGGTCCTTGGACCTTGATTAAGTTGAAATGGAGTGCACGTGGCCAGGGCTAGGTGGCTGGGAGAAAAATCGCTTCCTAGAGTTCAGCGGTAAATAGGCAATTCATTTTGACGTAATGAGGAAGAGTGTTGTTAACAGCCAGAGGTCACGAAACAGCAGAGATGGAAACGGCCTGTTAGATCATTTTCTCCATTCCCTGGAGAAAAGGACCAAATTATATTTCTCAGTGCTTTGTCCAGGGTGGCTTTCAATTACTCAAGCAAGGGACTCACTTTGGACTTTTCCCTGGACCTTTATCTTCCCTCACGGCCCCAGCCCTCGGGACGTGCTGCCAAAGCCTGGGTCTTGTCAGAATTTGCCTGCAGGCCATTAGGAAAGTGCTCTGTGCACGCCTCTGGACTCAGGTTCTCTTCTCTTCCATTGAACTTCCGGATCATTTTCTTGGGAATCGCTGACTTTGTCCTTTCCCCACTTTCCCTCTGGTTTTGGCATCCTCATGGCCCTTTTACTCTGAGTCCAAACCAGAGCTGTTTCTTAGCAGGAGAATCCCGCTGAAACAAAATTCCCACCTGTTTCAAAAAGTAAATGATGATGGTACCCAGTGCAATGCTCCTCACAAAGGTTCCCAAGAACACCTTGGAGAATGAGTAGAAGGTTTGAGAGAGACACGTAACAGGAGGAAACACAGCCTCGCCCATAGCAGACCCCCTCACGAACATCGGGGGTTGGTTTTTTCCTTTCTTAGCTGTTTAGTGACTCAAGATTCACATCGTGTCTTCCGACTGGGTTGGAGTAGCTGCCGGGTTTCTTATTCTCTGCCCCTTCTAACGTAGTTATTGAGAAATCCAGCCATTTGTCTGGGGGAAACAAGGGAGCAGGGAGGGGGTGCAGGGGTGGGTCACAGTGTAAGGCACACCTCTTGGGAGGCGAGACAATTAAAGAGGAACTTTACCTAACAAATGCAAACAGTGTACCCTAATTCTTTGTACCTTCAATGAACCTGAAACAATAAAACAAAATTTTTTGGGGGGGAAAGAAAGTGAGGGGAACACAACTCTGGTGGACTAAACAAATATCTGTGACATCGCTGTTTGGCAGGGCAATTGGGCAACAATTCCTGAAATTTAGTATTTTTTTATTGATGGGACTACAGGCACCTGACACCTCATCTGCCTAGTTTTTTCTATTCTTAGTAGAGTCGGGGTCTCAGTCTTTCTCAGGCTGGTCTCAAACTCATAAACTCAAGCAATCCACCTACCTCGGCCTCCCAGAGTGCTGGAATCACAGGCGTGAGCCACTGCACCTGAGAAGCATCCTTCTTAATGGCTGGTGTGTGTCTCGGTGCTCCCAAGGCAGGCAATCTACAAACACCAAAGGGACTTCCTCTCCATAGGTATGTGCTGAAATATAGAAATCCAGCTGTCCAGATCATTCGTGTCTCCCTCCTTGTCTCCCCATGAGATACAAATTAGGGAATTCAAAGGAGATGGGGGAAAGCTTGCCAACAGGTTTCTGGGTCTCTCCATCAGCTCTAAGCCTGTGTCCACGTGTTTCCTGGCCTTCGGTGAGTGGTCCTCTCTAGGATGTCCTGGCCAGGCTTGGCAATAGCGATGGTCACTGGCCCATCTTCCTCCCTAGTGACAGTTTCTCATAGGCAGGCTAGAAAGCTTTCTACACTCTGCTATTATATTTCCCCGACATCATAAGCATAGGTTATTGAACAGACTTAAATCCGTGATGAACTTACAGTACTCCAAAGTCATTATTTTGACATCAGTGACTGTTGAAGAGGCAGCAAACTGCAGGGGATCAGATGGATGCCACACTGACCAGGAGAACACCCCAGAGTTTGTGTTTTGACTAAACCTGTGATGTGTATTTAGACACAGCCAAAGGAAAACATTGAAATAACAACCATTAATGATGCCCGTAGCAAAAAAACTAAGTATCTGATAAGCAGAGATCTACTTGGCAAGTAAAACTTAAAAAGGGAAATGGTAGAATCATAGAAATAAAAAGAATATTTCAGACCAACCTGTCACATCCCCTCCACCTTACTACAGCTGAGGAAAGCAAGGTCAAATGATGCGAAGCAGCTACCCACAGCCACGCAGCCTGTCAGCAGGAGGGTTCGTAGAACCACGTCTTTGACTCTTAACTGCAAATCACCAAAGGTGATTTTTTTTTCTTCTTTGGGGGGTGGTGGGGGGGGTTATTAACATTTAGTTGCTACCCTAAACATGAAACTCACCAACACATGATACAGCCTCCATATAAATTCATGAAGCATAAATGAAATTTCTGAAAGAAGAGAAAAATATGTACCGTATATAATCGGCACAAATTTTGTGCCGAAAAAACTCAGCTTATACTCAAGTATATACGGTAACAGAAAAATCCTAAATGCACCTCTCACAGCACAGCAAAATTTCATTTTAGTGAAACTTTATATTTCATTATTGCCATATGGTGATACACGAACCCCTGGCACAAATGGTGCTTTTGAAATTAGGTTCACTCTCCTAGGTTACTGAAATACTACTTGGGGGGAGTTTTAATAGTAACATGTCCATTTGTAGTCTAGGACCCCCCCATTGGGGGGAAAAAAAAAAACAGTTCTACAAATGTCTCATACTGACTAGATAAATCTGGCTGTTTCATAAAAATACCATAAGTTCTTTTGGTATTACTTAGAATTTAGAATTATTAAACGACTTTAAAAGTAGTCTTCAGGCCAGACACAGTGGCTCATGCCTATAATCCTAGCACTATGGGAGGCCGAGGCAAATGGATCCCTTGAGTTCAAGAGTTCAAACAGCCTGAGCAAGAGTGAGACCCTCTCTCTACTAAAAATAGAAAATAGGCATGGTGGTTGGCACCTATAGTCCCAGATACCCAGAAGACTAAGGCAGGAGGATCGCTTGAGCCCAGGAGTTTGAGGTTGCTGTGAGCTATGACACCACAGCACTCTACCAAGGGTGACAAGTGAGACTCTGTCTCAAAGAAAAAAAAAAAAAAAAAAGATGTTCTTCAAAGATTCTGCACTTGAATTAAAAATAATATAAAATCATGTTTAATAATATTTTAGAAGAGAATCTTAAAATTGTGCAGACAGAAGACAAGCTAAATTTTTTTGAATTTAAGACCATCTCCAGCAACTCCCTTGTTTGAGAGTTCAGCCGCTAATTTGGCTCTTGGTAGCCGCCTTCATTGTGAATTAGGGGTAACTAGGTATCACACCTGAACCTCTAAGAGAGCAGAAACCCCACCGAGTTCAGTCCATAAAGTTCAAACTGGAGGATTTGGTCTAAACATCTCTCGGACTCCACCAGACACCTGATGCGCTTAGTCAATTCACACCATACAATCATTTTAGTGCATTGGAAAGGGCTTTGGTAGAAGAAAAATACACAGTCAGAAAGTGGACCAAGAAGAAAAGAGAACATGTGGAGATAGTCCTTGCTGAGTGCCAGAGGATTTCCTATAAGACGAAAATAGAGAAGTCTCCATTTGAAGTTGGGAAGACCACTCCCAGATGCCAAGCAACTCTTTGATTCTCACTTGGAACACCCAGGAAGTGAGAATATTCTAGAATTGCTTCCTCCAGGGCAGTTCTAGAAAATCACTCTTCTTTTCTCCCAAGAGAGGCCCTTTTGGTCTTCAGGAAAGAAGTAAGCTCACCTTGGACAGTGGTGGATTGACAAAAGGAATAATATAATAATATAATAATAATTGACAAAAGGAAAACTGGGGGGTTTTCTCTTACATGGGTGTGTATTAGATCGTCTACTGACACATTAGAGAAAAACGCAAATCAATTAAAGTTGGGGATGGGGGAACAAGGGAGAAGGGAGGGGTGGAGGGGTGGGTCACAGTGTAAGGCACACCTCTTGAGGGGCGAGACAATTAAAGAGGAACTTTACCTAACAAATGCAAACAGTGTAACCTAATTCTTTGTACCTTCAATGAACCTGAAAAAAAAAAGAAAAAGAAAGTGGAGGAAACACAACTCTGGTGGACTAAACAAATATCTGTGACCTACTTTTAGTCCTCAGTGACAGGCCAGACACAGTTTTCATGAGACAATACCTCCTGTGATCCACAAAATACAATTCACAAATGAACCTATAGAATCCTGCCTGTTTGTACTTATAGTGACATGGAAAGACTTTGAGCCTGAATATGTTACAGTAATGAGATTATAAAGTTTTCTTAACTGTTCATTGCTGTGGGAAATCTTTCTAGAACAGGGTAGTGCTAGGACACACAGCATATTCTCGTGCTGATCACTGATCAGTTGCCTCTGACTGGGCAACTGTGTCCATTGACACCACCTGGTAAAGTCCTGTAGAATCCTGCTCCATAGCTTGTGCAAAAGAGAGCCAGGAGACCCTTGTGGCCAGGAGGAGGGAGCCAAGGGCAGATGGGAAGCAGGGTTTCTGCGTGGCACACCTGTTTAAGAGCAGAAAGAGAGCCCTAGAAGCAGCTGATCGGTTGGGCTGCTATGGTATGTGTTCATTTACTGCTTCCCAAAGCTTTTGTCTTTATATTTAGTAGAACCCAGATGAACTACCAACATCACAGCAAGAAATAGAAAAGTCTGTGTTTTTGGTCTTTCAGACTTAGCATTCAAAGGCATTTTTTCAGATTAAAAATACACCGTGTCTCTTCGTAAGTACAAGTGAATGACTAGAGTCTCCAATTACTGACTCAGTCTGTAAATGTTTATTGAATAAATGCTGACGTGTCTTTAACCAGAGCCCACATGGACATCTGACCATCCACCGCACTTGAAGACGTGTTTTTCAACCTTTTTTATTTTATGGCACACTTGAACCTATGGTTAAACTTCCATGGCACACTTAAATTATGTTGATCAAAAAATAATAACAAAAGAAAGAATATTCTCACTGTGCATTGAACTTCTTTCCAAAAGAATTGAATTAATGGATCTTTAAAAATTTTTTGTTGCACACTTAAAATCCTCTCATGGCACACTAGTTGAAAATCATTAATTAAGAGGACAAGCCAGTCCCTCAGGTCCTGGAGAGAGTTTGGATGCCCTACCTGTATGCATATGTCCCTGTCACAGGTCTCCCCCCAGGGCTATGCCAAGTCCAAACTCCGGAATCTTTGCTTTTCATAATTGGATGTCTGTACCTCTGTTACACAAAGCACAAAGTAGAAGGAAACCTATTTTTAGCTAAAACACCCTTGTGAAAAATCCTACCTGTATGCTTTGTTAGTTGAAACCCAGATATTATTGCAATTGACACATTTGTAAAACATAGTTATAGAGACGTCAAGAAAAAAATGGGAAATTAGTTTTTTTTAACTACATTGATAATAAGAAATAAGAATAAGAAATAAGAATAAACCCTTAAATATAGAGAAACTCCAATACAAGGTAACTCTGACACCTGTTAAATTGGATAGTAAACTACACCTGTCAAAAATTCCAATGACGCCCTCCTAACCTCTTAGACATGGAAAGAGCAAAAGCAGAAAGCAAAAAATGTGAATGTGCAAGAGCCTATTCCAGGCGTAGCAGGTGGCTCAGGCCCGTAACCCAGCACTCTCAGAGGCCGAGGCAGCAGGATTGCTTGAGCTCAGGAGTTCAAGACCAACCTGAGCAGGAGCGAGACCCCATCGCTACTGAAAGTTGAAGTCTCAGCTACTTGGGAGGCTGAGACAGAAGGATGGCTTGAGCCCAGAAGTTTGAGGTTGCTGCGAGATATAATACCATGACACTTTACCCAGGGTGACAGACTGAGATTCTGTCTCAACAACAACAACAAAAAAACAAGTGCGTTTCCCACAGAAAGCTATCAAATGCTCTCACTTGGTATAAAATGAACAGAGAGATTAATGCATTTGATCACAGCCTGTAGGAAATGTTTTATTTTATAAGTTACCTGATTTTATTTTATTTTGTCCCCACTGTTTGTTTTCAATTAGGGAGGGAAACATCTCTGAAATTTAGATAATCTGCTAAGAAATATTTCCAAACCTTGAATACCTAAGTTTGAAATGAGGGTATGGCATTCACATTGTGCCTGCCTCCCGTGTCTGTCTAACTCTGAGTCAGCCTCCTTCACCACTTTGAAAATAGCCAGATGCTGAACTTCCTTACAGCTTGCTGTGACCTGGTAGGGTTGGAAATCTGTGTGGTTCTTGTGGATTTGACAGCTATTTTTCTCCCCTGTTGTTTTACATGCAGCGTCTCCAGCACATAGAATTTGAGGCAAAGCCTGACTTTGGCCAGCAGGCAGGGGTTAGGGGGGCCCATTTGCAGAGCAGGCTGGAGTTGAGCAGGTGACTGAGGGCCAGCAGCCCCTGCCTGGTGGAGCTCGGGAGTGTCAGTGATTTCTCCTGTGTTCAAACCAGAGGCAATGTTTGCAGCATATGAAGCATTTGAGAAAGCCTGAGGCCTAAAAACCTCCAGATGTGACTAACGTCTTCTTATTAGCACCTCCCTTCTAAATGCAGGAGGGAAAGACAGAGGCTTTGAAAATGCTGCACTAAGATTTGTCATTCGTGTTACCCACCCAGCACCAGTGACCACGGATGTAATTCTGCTCCCACTGACGCTCTGCACCCTCTCTCTGCCTTCCCAGACCACTTGAAGGATAAGTTAGAAGAATACATGGCCCGGTTTTCCCAAGTGAGGATCCTTCGCACCAAGAAAAGGGAAGGGCTCATCCGGACCCGACTCCTGGGTGCATCGATGGCCAGAGGGGAGGTACTGACCTTCCTCGACTCCCACTGCGAGGTCAATGTGAACTGGCTGCCCCCGCTGCTCAGTGAGTTCGTGCCCATGCAGCCCTTCAAGAGTCGGGATCGGGGTTGGGGTTAGGTAGGATTAGGGTTAGGTTTATGGTTAGGGCTAGGGTTGGGATAAAGTTAAGGATTAGGATTGTGGTTATGGTGATGGTTAGGGTTAGAGTTGTGGTTGGGGTTACATTATGGCTATGATCAGTGTGTGATAAGTGTTGGGGTTAGGTTTAGAGCTAGAGCTGGGGTTGGGTTTAGGGTTAGCATTGGAGTTAGAGCTGGGATGGGTTTAGGGTTAGGGTTGGAGGTAGAGCTGGGGTTGGGTTTAGGGTTAAGGTTGAAGTTAGAGCTGGGGTTGGGTTTAGGTTTAGGGTTGGAGGTAGAGCTGGGGTTGGGTTTAGGGTTAGGGTTGGAGTTAGAGCTGGGTTTTGGTTTAGCGTTAGGGTTGGATACAGAGCTGTGGTTGGGTTTAGGGTTGGGGTTGGAGTTAGAGCTGGGGTTGGGGTTAGAGTTTGAGTTGGAATTAGAGCTGTGGTTGGGTTTAGGGTAAGGTTGGAGTTAGAGCTGGGTTTGGGTTTAGGGTTAGCGTTGGAGCTAGAGCTGGGATTGGTTTAGGGTTAGGGTTGGAGTTAGAGCTGGGGTTGGGCTTAGGGTTAGGGTTGGAGTTAGAGCTGGGGTTGGGTTTAGGGTTGGGGTTGGACTTAGAGCTGGGGTTGGGGTTAGAGTTCAAGTTGGAATTAGAGCTGTGGTTGGGTTTAGAGTTGGAGTTGGAGTTAGAGCTGGAATTTGGTTAGGGTTAGAGTTGGCTTAGTGTTAGGTTTGTGTTGGGGTTGGTGTGCACTTGCTTATGTTTAGTTTGCAATCAACTAAACCCAGAGCCCATCTACAATTTTTCCCATGGATGTCTTGAGTTTAGAATGAAAGTTATTAGAACGAGAACATTTTCACCATGGCTGAGGAGAGACTAGTCAACAGGGAAAACTATTAAAATTGGAATTTTAGTCAAAGTCAGTGAAGTGCAATTGAACCTAAGGTGTAGAAAGTTTTGCTTGCCTTCATTGCTGTCTTGTCCAGTAGGTAAACTCTAAAGGAAAAATGTATCCCCAGATTCATTTTTATAAGTTCTCCTATTAACTACGGTAAGATTAAAATATATGTACACACACTTGCACTTGTAATCAGTACTACATGAGGCCAGGCACAGCAGCTCGCATCTGTAATCCCAGCACTCTGCAAGACTGAGGCCAGTGGATCCCTTGAGTTCAGGAGTTCACAACCAGTGGGGCAATATAGCAAGACCTCATTTCTATAAAAAACAGAATAAAGGAAAGCTATTCAATCTCTCTCTTCAAGTTCAAAAAGAATGAAATATCAGTTCTGACTCTAGCTCTGGCTCTCACGAACACATCTCTGGGCCTCAATCTGTTCCTTTTTCAAATGGAGATCTGGGCTGGGGGAGATGCCTCTGGAAGGCCAAGGCCAGAGGATCCCTTGAGCTCAGGAGTCTGAGACCACTCTGAGCAAAAATGAGACCTGGTCTCTAAAAAGAGCTGGCATTATAGCAGGCACATGTAGTCCCAGCTAGCCAGGAGGCTGAGCCCAGGAGTTTGCAATTGCTGTGAGCTATGATGACGCCACGGCACTCTACCCGCAGTGATAGAGTGAGATTCTGTCTCAAAAAGAAAATACAAATAAATAAACAGGTACTACATAATAGTTAAGACATTAACATGGGGAATTATTCTGCACCAGAATACAGTTAAAGTATAAACACCTTAACATTTTCTTGGATTTATAATTCTGTCTATTTGGGGTTATTCCTTTCCCTTCTGGGCACCAGCCTCTAACCCTAAATATATAGCTGAACCTCTGCATTTACAGTAGATGCCCGTCCCCCCACACAGGGCCGCCTTCCAGCTTACAGGCCTTACATGCTCACAGTATGAGGAAGATGAGGAGAAGGAAACTAGGTCACGTTGCACTTGAACTGCTGTGAACACAAGGAATTGAAAGTAATTGAAGCTTCAAGATACATGTGTGTCTCACATCAAGCTTCACTGTTTTTGTTTTTTATTTGACAATGAAGTCCCATAAGAAGTCCAGTTGTGGATAAGAAATAAATTGTGAGCCCCCCCAAAATAAAAAATAAATCTCTTTTTTAAAAGTTCCTGTGTTGTACACATTTTGTCCTCCTTCTTATTTCTCCAGATTTTGATAAATCAGCTTTGATTGTAAATATATCCCGGGCCTTGGAACCGCAGCCACTAATGACTGCCTTCACAATAGCTGCCTGCAAAAGAATTATTTGCTATTGACTGCTGGGTAGGGTTTCAGCTAGACCAGCAAAGCTCCATTAGTAAAGGATGTGCAGCAGGGGTGGAGGGTAGGGGATCAATGGAAAGTGTACGGGATTTTTAAAAGGAAACAACCACCACTGAAGACCCCCACCAATCACCCCACCCAGATGCCCCCATGTAGACAACTGTCCAGTCATACTAATCAATGGGGATATGTCAGTGTTCCTGCAGCCAGAGACTCCTCTGAGCTTTTAATTAAAAGTACCTTGTCCAAGGACACAGCAATTTAGAGCTTTATCAGCAACAGAGAGATTCCCGCAAACTGAATCTGGCTGGTACTGCGTTGACTACACTCAAGGAAGTCTGTGAAAGGCCTAATGTATTTATGAACCAAAGCAAATCCCTAAGTGCTAATTATTGAGTCTCTGATTGTTCACTAAGAATCTCCCAAAACAGGAGAAGAGGAAGATAGAACAGAAAAACAAAGCAGAAAAGGATAATAAGAGAAAATTCACAACTTAGTTTTTCTCATTAAAGTATTTCATTTCCTGAAAGCCAGAAAGGTAAGAAATGATGCCAGCTCAGGAGCACCATCATTTTGTTTTGTTTTGTTTTTCTTTTTCCTCTATCAGTGTCTTGATACTTCACACATCATCCAAAATGAAAAAAAAAAAAAAAAGTGAGGTCACTGTTTCTTGGTTCATTTTTCACCTTGGGATTATATCTGTGTTTCAATTTCCCATTAAGAATCTGTTTGTTTGATCCCTGGAAATTGAAATGTAGGCACAAGTCTTGGTTGAAATATTAGTCCTCTTGCTTCTACCCTGAGCTAGTACAGCTAGATGAGGGCTGAAAGGGAATTTTAAGGGAGAGCTGACAGTTCATTGAACAGACACATTCTCTTCAGGTCACCTTGGAACTCTTCGTTGGTCACAGCACTTGGAAATCAAACCTGATTCTAAATCTGATTGGAGAAAGTCTGCTGAAACTTTTATGCTAAAATACCTGCAGGGGTGATGGAAGAAACACTTTTGGACACAGTAACACTGGTCTCCTATATCAATGTCATCTCTGGGAAAACACCATTTAGATAAAGATTAAAATCCATTATGTGGCTTGCCCAGGTGAAAACAGATGACCAGAGAGTCCTTACATGCAAATGGTACTGGGGATCTCTCTGTCCACTAATCAGTAGAAATAAGATAAAGGCCACCTCAGGGTCTCAGAGGCTTAATGGGGCAGTACCACCTAAAATTGTAACCCTTGGCTGGGCACAGTGGCTAGGCCTATGATCCCAGCACTCTGAGCGGCTGAGGCAAGAGGACCCCTTGAGCTCAGGAGTTCAAGACCAGCCCGAGAAAGAGTGAGACCCCATGTCTACTAAAAATAGAAAAACTAGCTGTGCACTGTGATGGATGCCTGTAGTCCCAGTTATTTGGGAGGCTGAGACAGGAGGATCACTTGAGCCCAGGAGTTTAAGGCTTCTGTGAGCTATGATAATACCATCGCACTCTACCCAGGGTGGACAGAGTGAGACTCTGTCCCAAAAAGGAAAAACAAATCTCCACGGGAGAAGAAGCTGCTGAAGCTAACGAAAGAAATCCCCTCTCTGCTTCTGTGAGAAGCACCAGGGCTGGCTGGAGAGGTCTGGTTCTGGAAGTGAACCATTAAGTCGGGTTGCATGCTGGTTCTTGCTCTCAAGAGCTGTGTAGCCCTTGACAGATTCTTTAACATCTCTGAGCTCAGCTTCCTCATACATAAATTGGTCATGTCAATAACAGACCTCCCTCAGCATTGCTGGTAATATCAGAAATACCAGGAGGATAAATTGCTTAGTAACTGCTTAAGAATTTCTTAGCAGGAGGACTAATAACAGTAATATCATATCACCTGATACTTTTTTGGATACAATGAAGAAAGATAAAAACATATAGCTTTGATCAGCAGAGTCTTTCTCAGAGAATAGTAGCACTGTAAGTCTTGGCAAAATTCTCTGGCAAACCCAAAAGCAAAGAATTCCATGGATGATCTGTCAGCATTTAGGAGAGGAACGGCCACCTTCGCTGTTACAAGATTAGATTCCACAAAAAAAACAAGGAAGTTAAATATTTACATCCCAGAACCCACAGAAAGTCGGCCAGTGTTTGTTTTTCTCAGCAGGCTCCTGCTCTGGCTGGAAGGAGCACACGTCCTGTTCATACTCTGCACGTTAACTGCGCCATAAACTGACAGATTGGGGACAGGTCAAAGAGGGACACGTGACAGAGAGAGCGAAATGGACTTCCCCAAGTCTCTCAGGGACATAACTTTCTTAAGGAAAACAGGACAACCCTAATTGCACCTAATCACTGTCCCATCGCGTTAAGTCGGAGCATTCGGGCAGAGATTTCCCGCAAAGGGCCCGCAGAGTGACAGGGAGCCAGGCTGCGGGCGGGCGCTGTGCACTCGCAGGGGGCTGGCGGCTTCTCTGTGCTCCAAAGTGACAGATGGCCCAGGCAGGCGTGTCATTTCCTATTTTGTGCTTTCATTTTTCAGACCAAATTGCACTAAACCACAAAACCATCGTGTGTCCCATGATCGATGTCATTGACCACAATCACTTTGGGTACGAGGCACAAGCCGGGGACGCCATGCGCGGAGCCTTCGACTGGGAAATGTACTACAAGAGAATCCCCATCCCCCCGGAGCTGCAGCCGGCAGACCCCAGCGACCCCTTTGAGTGAGTAGCCTGGGGGCCGGCCCCGAGCGCGAGAGGGCAGGTCCCTCCTCGCAGGTGTGTCGACCTGGGTCGCCCCCTGAGAAAAATTATCTCCGTGAAAATGCGGTAAAACAAGTGACAACAACATGCAAAAAAAAGTGTGCAGGTGAGAGAATTGGGAGGACACACCCGTCAATAACAGGGGAACCGGAGGAGAGGCTGGTCTCCCTTTCAGAGGCTTCCTCCTTATCTGCGCTCTCTTTAACTTTTCCTTAAGGAGATATTAAAATTAACTCTTTTGTTTTCTTTTATTGGTGATTGGTACAGAACACAAACCAGCGCTTCTACCTGAACCCCTGATGGAAGGTAGGGGTTCCCCGAAGTGCAACTTGGGGAGCTCAGTGCAAATGACCCATCCTGAGGAAATAATCTCTAATAGCTCTGCCTCTAATTTAAGTGCATTCTATATAGAGAAGGTATAATGCTCATCATCAATTAGTTTCTCCCAAACTAAATACTTTTCTTCTCAATGAGGACATGAGACTTGTGCATAGCAAGAAACAGAAAAGAAAAAGAAAGGATTATGGTTCAGGTGGATAAGCTATCAGGAGCTCTAAATGGGAGTGAACGGGAAACCTTTCCCAGCAGTTAAGACTAGAATAGTGGCTTTCAACTGATGTGCTGTGAGAAGATACAAGATATCAGGTGTGCTGTGAAAATGTTGAGAGATCATTAATTAAATTATGTTTGAAAGAAGTTCAAAACATAGTACGTATATTTTCTCTCTCTCTCGATAAACATAATTTAAATGTGCCATGGAAGTTTACCTGTAAGTTCAAGTGTGCCATGAGATAAAAAAAAAAAAAAAAAAAAAAAGTTGAAAAAACAATGATCTGGATATTGCCCAAAGCATACTATTATCCATTCCTCATACTATGCCCTTTGATCTCATTAAAACCTTTATAACTTTAAGGCTGTGGTATATATATTTTTCTTAGTACAAGGAAAACATTCGTGATCAAGGCTTTTTAAACTCTATAATATAGAGTCTGTTTAAAAGCATTAAAATAATATCATCTTTTCATCAATAATATCAGCCATAAGAAAATGTAATGGAGAAGTTAGTGAGTCCCCAAACCACCTCTGTACCACTGACAGTTGAAATTACAGCAAACATGTCATGATGCTCAGGAGAATGTTTCTTTGAATTCTGATCTCTGAAAAACTGAACTCCTAGGGAAGCAAAGGGGGTTGATGAATTAGGCTGATAAAACAGGAAAGCCTCATTTCTCTTGCAAAAGGAAACACCCTCATTCTACACCCAGAACTTTCCTGGAGGTGTGGCCCCTTTACACCCTCAACTTATGGGAAAGTTTTTGAAAATGCAATACAATACAATACAATAAATACCTCTGTTATTTTCACCAAATCCTTTGGCCAAAATTTCATAGATATTCAAAATAACCAGAAAATTTTTTTAGAGATCTCAGTGAAGGCATTTCTAATAAGCATTTGGAGGTGTCCCAGGTGAAAGACATTCTTCAGACCTCCCTGAAGGGTGACTGCACATCCTCGTGACAAAAAGGGCCTAAGCTGGGACAAATAACAAGCATTCAGGACTCCTGTTAATCACCTCGACTTAGCCATTCCATGAATATCTTGGAGGTGCTGTGCCCCAGAAATATATATGATGCATTTGTATTTGTTGATTTAAAAAAAAAAAATAGCTAAGCAGAAAAGAGAATAAAACAAAATAAAAGTTTCAAATGCAAAATTAAAAAAATATGTGGGGAGTAGGGAATGCAAAGATCCCTTAGTGACCAGGACAGCTGTCACGAGACAGCTGCCCACAGGGTGGTCTCTGCTGTCTGAGGTTACCCAGTTTTTAGGGCTCAAATCCGCCCACAATGGCTTTCCAAATACTGCGATCGTGACAATGATAATTACCTTTTATGTTACTTCTGCTGGGACAGCAAAGTGGGGGGCTTTCTGGGATCAAACTCTGCCAAAGGAATCTCCAATAGTGAACAATTCAAAAGCGGTCCTTCCTGCCTGCACTGACAGTGGAACATTTTTGCCAGGCAGACCTTGGCTGTGGCTATCTCAATGTCCAGCACCTTGCTCATTAACCCCTGGCAACTCTCAGAACCAGGTCACATCCTGTCCTGTCACCTACTCGGCTCACTGCTATCCAGGCAAGGATTGCATCCCTCTGTCTCACGGAGCTGCCTTACTGCTGTAGGTCCCTTTGATTCTTGGGAATGCAGACATTGGAGCCTTTTGGAGTAAATGTGCCATCTTGAAGACTGCATCTGCCTTCCTGAGAATAAAAGAACGGTTCCCCAAATAGCTGTGAGCGGTGCGTCAGCAATCCCACTGTCGGGCAGTCACCTGCATCTGCTTGTCAACAGACACACTTTGGGCTAAAAAACGTGTGCTTTCCTAGACATGCTGCGTAAGACACACAGCGCATGCACCCTGCACAGATAGCTCTCTTTTAGTCTTTTATGTGACGAGAGGCTGCTCCCAAAGTGTATGGTTTTCTGTGGGAAGGGGAGGGAGAAAGAGGGCTGAAAAAAAATAGGAAGAAAAGAATAAGAGACATTCTATATAAATACACTGCAAATCCCAAGCCTTTCTGCAGGATACACGTGCAAAAATTACCTTTCTGTTGCAAGTTTGCCAAATGTGTTCTGTGAGAAGATCTGGATTCTCTCATTTGTTCTGCTGTTAATCTGAGTTTTTCGTGACTATTGATTAAAGCAGCACTTTTCAGCCTGAAAATCGTGTGACATTAATGAGGCCTAGACAGTATTTTTCATTGCTCATGAATTGAATCAAATTGAAAATTTCAGAGTATTTCATCAATGGGGTAGGTATACTCAACTTAAATACTCAATTTCAGTTATAAGGCTCTGTAGAGGTTCTTGGGTGCTTGTATAAACCATATCTCTTAATATAGGCTACGCAGTCAAAAGATTCAGAATCTACCAACTTCCTCAATAAGAGTGGTGACCTTCAACAGTCTGAGTTAGGAAAGAAAGGTCTCCATTCATTCATGCAGATTTCAAATAGTAGGTGTAATCAATAATCTACTAGGACTCAAATCGATGTTTTCTTTAATTCATTCAAGCTTTAGAGCCTGGGTTAATCAATAATTTCCTTTTTCTCTCCCTTTGAAGAGAAACTTAGGCAGCATTAAGTGAAGTAGCTTTGTCAATTATCGTTTCATGGTGCGTTCTCAGTGAGAGCAGAAAGGAAAAAAGATGGGCTTGGTGCCTGGTTCCCCACCCTGTGTTCTCACCCCTTGGACCAAACTCGAGTGGATAGGTTGAAAATGTCAGCTTTCAGTTACTTACTAATGAAGGGAAATGTCAACAATGCCGGCTTCTGGTCTGTTTATAACAAGATCTGATTCAATATTTGACAACTGCAAAAGGACAAAATGTTTAGGGAAGAAATGCTGTCAAACTTCTAAATGGTGTCCCAGATTGCAAAGGGTGAAGCTAAAGGAGCAGAAATGGCTCAAGTGTCTAAAAAATATGGAATAAAATTAATCTCCCTTGAAAGCTCAGAAAGCTGCCCCCCTCCCCCCCCACACACACACACACTGGAGTTTTCTTTTTAATATAAAGTAAGATGCTAAAGGGGGGCAGAGAAGTTCCCAAGCATGTGTCTATTTCCCAGCTCTCCTGCTGAAGGCCCTCCCCAGCCTTGGCTCCTGGGGTCCCAGGGCTGCCCTGGGCCTCCAATCTCCTGAGGAAATCACACTTGCTGGAAAGATTCTCAGTATGGAGTTTCTGACAATGGGGTTTCTTTTCCCTTGTCAGGCTCTGCAATAACCATTTAATTCCTGAATTACCAGTCACTGCAGCTATTCTGGTGGTGGCTGCCTGGTTAGTTAGTTTGTCCCAGCTGCTTGAGATCTCAGAGTTCCCAGGGTGCTCAGGCCCCACTTTCTCTGGTTTCCATATGTTTTGACTTCAGGCTTTCCTTTTTCTGGCATTATTATCTTTAAGGTACTTTCAATGACAAGAGACCTATGCTAGGTAACCTATTTATTATTGTTATAATATTTTTTAAGATAGATTCTCACTCAGTTACCCTAGGTAGAGTACCATGGTGCAGCCTTGCTCACAGCAACCTCAAACTCTGGGGCTCAAGCAATCCTCCTGCCTCAGCCTCCCAAATAGCTGGGATTGCAGTCACCTGCCACCACACCTGTCTAGTTTTTCTACTTTTAGTAGAGACAGAGTCTCACTCTTGCTCAGGCTGGTCTCATACTCCTGAGCTCAAGGGATCCTCCCGCTTCAGCCTCCCAGAGTGCTGGGATTACAGGTGTGAGCCACCACACCTGGCCCTTTGTATGCTATTTTGAAAGGAGATGGGACCTCAGCCTCCCTACTGAGAGAGGCGTCCACTCCCCAGCTCCCTCAGGTCCAGTTTTAGAGACAGATAAAGGAAGTCCTCTTATACACCCTCAAGTCATAACAGGATGTGTGCAGCCTGCCCCGTACACTAGAATCATCACCTATGAAGTGATTACTATTACAAGGGAAAGTTAAACTTTAACTCTTGGAGCAGTGTTAAGCCAAGAAAATTACTCAGCAAGCCTGTGCTCATTACTCCTTTAAAAATGTGGAATTAATGAAAGGTTGGTGGTGCACAGGAGGGGGAACACGGCCCGACCCCTGCTGGTATTCTGGAAGGTGCAGACCCCACTTTTCTCTCACGATTCTCGGCCTTCCCCCTGCTTGGTGTTTGCATCTGCTTCCTCTTTTCTAGCTTGTGAGTGACACGTACCAGGAAGTGGTAATGATGCAAACTGGAACTATTTATTAATCGTAATCAAGCATTCTTTTCAGAAAAGAAGATGTATTAGATAAATCCTTGCAATAATAGATTTATGACTTATTGATGGGCTAATACGTTTCTAATCTTTGCTTCTTGGTGTCTGAAATTTTAACTAAGCACATTCTGAAAACTATTCCTTGTCTCCCGGACATACAATTCATCTTGTCCTGATGAATACTTTCTTTCACTTTTATTTGAGGAAATTCCCTAGAAGTGATAAATAATGAAATGAAATTTGAGAAGCTAAATCACCAAAATCTAATTCTGCAAAGGATGCTGAATCTGAAAATGAAACTATAATTCCAGAAGGCTGAAATAACTCTTTTAAAGAAAATGCTCCTATAAACACATATACATATGTCTGGGACACACATTCAAATACATTCCACAGAAAGACCATTTTCTTATCTGAGGTCACTTTGTAGCCCAGATTATTTTATCTTAACTTCCATAATGTAGTGAATTAAAAGTAGAAATTACAAGTTCATTATGACTAATAAATAAAGCAAAATATAATAAAGGGCATTTTTCTAAAAACTCTATTTTTATTTTATTCCTCAGACGTGCCTAGGGATAAAGGAATTCTTAAATATAATTAGGGCTGATTTTTCCTACAGGAAAAGGATCTAAGAACGATTGGTAGTGAGAAAATGATCGATCCCCAAACTCTTTAGAAAATCCCTATTTTTAGATTTAGAGTTATGGTAGACTTCTAACCCAGAGTTAGATTCTTAAGTAGGATGCTGACGTGAGTCTAATATACTCAAAAAAAGGTGATTTGGTCAAACTTTTCTTTGTGTTCCGCTGCCACCTGCTGGCCACAAATGCAAATCATTTTAGAAGAAATCATTGACAAAGGGTCAAAAGCCTTGTTTTTGCAAACGAAGTTTTGATTCATAAATTAAAAGTAATGCACACACAGCGAATCAAGACGAATAACACCAGGTGCCAAAGTTATACCGAGTCGAAAGGAGGAAATAAACGCTGCCGTGGGGTGGCCGTGCAGCCTGGCTCAGGCTTTCTCCGCAGAGGAGCGGACAGAGCTCCCTGCTCCGTCGTGTCAGCCAAAGTTTAATTTTTTTTTTTTTTTCAGATGAGTATGAGGATATAAACAATTAGGTTACAATGTTTGCATTTGTTGGGTAGAATCCGTTTTGGTTGCGTGCTGCCCCCGGGAGCTGGGCCCTGTGCCCTCACACTGTTTCCATGAGGGGGAGCTCACCAACCCCCTCTCTCCTCTCTGCTCCTCTCATCCTTCCTCCCTCCTCCCCCCTAATTGAACTGAATTTTCTCTTGCATGGGTGTGTATTAGAGTGGCTACTGGCCTCATATTAGTATTGAGTACATTGGATACTTGCTTTTCCATTCTTGAGACACTCAGAAGAATACGTTTGAACTCCATTCAGGTTAATACAAAAGATGTAGGGTCTCCATCTTTTCTCATGGCTGAATAGTATGCCGTGGTGTACATATAATATAGCACAGTCTGTCCAGCTATCCCTGCGTTGGTGAGCATTTGGGTTGTTCCCCATCTTAGTCAGCCAAAATTTTAAACCAATATGCCCCATATTTTCTCTTCTCCATAATCCTAGAAACCTATGTTGTTGGTTTGCAGGAAAACTGTGTTTGAGAAGAGAAATTATAACCATTGGTCCTTTTGAAATCGTGGCTATTGGTAGACACCAGAGAGCCTGTAAGTTGAAGAGAGGCTGACTGAAGAAGGCTTTGTCTCATCACCCCGTGGAGGGTGTCAGATGGGACAGAAGTAGGTGGGATGTGCCTCGTGACCCCTCTGACACCTTGGGCAGCCTCTGCCCTCACCTGGCCCCCTGGTTCCTCAGCGCACATCAGGATCAGAAGTGAGGGCTGGTTTGGCCAAGCACCAGTCACTCACAGTTAGTGTGACCTGGAGTCACTCACAGTTAGTGTGACCTCTCTCCTGGAGAGAGCTGCTGACCCTGCGTGAGGCTGCAGTCACAGAACTGTAAAGGGCTTGTCCTGACAGTCTAGAACAGTGGTCCTCAAACTGCGGTCCACGGGCCACATGAGGCGGTGTGATCATATTTGTTCCCGTTTCAAAATAAGATATGCGCGGTGTGCATAGGAATTTGTTCATAGTTTGTTTTTTTTAACTATAGTCCGGCCCTCCAACAGTCTGAGGGACAGTGAACTGGCCCCCTGTTTAAAAAGTTAGAGGACGCCTGCTCTAGAATTACGCTTCAAGTCTCAAAACTGAAGTCAGTGGATAACAGAAACTTCTTCCTGCTACAAGACGCTCAGGGCCCAGAGGGGAGAAGTCTGTTTCCCAATTCCCCAGTGATAAGAAAAGACTCCCACAGGCCTCCTGGAAGGGGACGAGTAGAGGGCTCACCAGAGGACAGGTGTCCACCCCCTGGCCGGCACCCACTGGGCTGCGGGAAAGCAGGAGCCCAGCCCAGAACAGGCAGTAAAACCACATGGGCAGAGCCTCACACGGCCTGCAGTGAAGGCATCAGTGAAGAAAAGGAAGAAGCCGCCCAGGACAGCGAGGTAAGCACAGCAACTGAGGGAGAAGCCGGGTGTCTGGTCACTCGTGCCACCTGCTGGGACATGAAGACGGAGGTTTCCCCAGAGGTCAATCGTGCAGAGAGCAACCTTCGCAATTTCTCTGAAGGACTCTGTCCCATTCAACTGTTTGCCAAGGAAAGAAAATGAGGTGTTGCCCTCCAGGGAAGGAGGGGAGGGTGGTGACACCAGGAGACCAGCCAGTCAGAGCAGGCAGCAATGGTGTCAGCCCTAAGAGACCCACCTCTGTGTACCTGCCATGACCTGAGAAATTCAACAGCCAGCCGAGGTCTAGGCAGAGTACCAGCTCTGGGAAGTGGCCACCAGCCTCGCTCCTCCAATCCCCCTTCTGCAGCCCTGGGGCAGCAGAAACAAAGTGGGCAGAGAAGGTGGAAGGACAACACAGCACTTGTCCTCCTGCACAGCTCACTCTGGAGCTGCAAGGGACACACCTGTGCTGAGTGGGAGGGAGGGAGAAGCTCAAGGCTGGGTGAAAATGGAGGCTTTTACTTTGATGGAGTGAGGGTTTTGTGACTTTTGAGGAAAGAAACAGTTCTGGCTGAATTCATCTTGCAGCTATGGGATCTGCTCAGGACATCAGGGGAGGACAAGCAGACAGAAAGAGCCTAGAGGCTGTGACCAGGGACATGACAGCAGTTTTCTGCCTGTGCCCTGCTACAGCCACAGCAGTTCATGAACTGCCTAGGCTTAGTGTCCTCATCATGTCGTGAAACAATTTACTCTTGTTAATAGAACAGGAAGCAGACGGGCCCAGTGGCTCCCGCCTGTAATCCCAGCACTCTGGGAGGCCGAGGCAGGTGGATCCCTTGAGTTCAGGAGTTCCAGACAAAGCCGGAGCAAGAGGGAGACCCTGTCTCTACTAAAAATAGAAAAACCAGCTGGGCATAGTGGCAGGCACCTGTAGTCCCTGCTACTCAGGAGACTGAGGCAGGAGGATCACTTGAGCCCAAGAGTTTGAGGTTTCTGTGAGTGTCAGAGTAAGGGTTTGTCTCAAAAAAAAAAAAAAAAGAAAGAAAGAAAAGAAAATTAAAAAATGAAAGAACAGGAAGCATTTGATCAACACAGGGAAGCAAAGACTGCTCACAAGGTGACATGTGATGACAACCTCTTCCCGTGACCTTTGGCTAGAAAACTCCAGCTGGAAATTGAGGATACCTCATCCAGGGGTGTCCAGCCTGAGGCCCCTGGCCACATGCAGATAATATGTTTTTTGTTGTTGTTGTTTTTTTTTTTTTTTTTTTTTTGCCTACCTGTGGTGTCAGGTATCACAAAAATCATGCATAGATCTTTTTTAATTTTTATTTATCAGCTTCTGTACCTGTGTATTTAACGTGTGGCCCAAGACAAAGCTTCTCCTTCCAACATGGCCTAAAGGGTGGACATCCCTGTGGATACCTGGAAAGATGAGGAGATTTTGCAAAGGTGGAGGAGAGAGATGAAGCCGTTCTAGACGGAGACAGCACTGTGAGCATGGCCATGGAGGCAGGTCTGGGCGGTGACCTAGTTTGGACAGAGTCTTGGCTCCATGGGAAGTTACTGTCAGCGTTAAACCCAAAAATACAGTGCGTAGTCCACATATGGCATGCTGAAGTTGGATCTTAAAAATAAAACCTTAGGAGTGGTAGAATATATAATTGTGTCTGTGTTTTCAGAAAATAACTCTGGTGACAGGGAACACTTGTTCAGAATAGCTAGCACGGAGAGAACCCGAACTCACTTAGACTGCTCAGGAAGTGAGCTCTGAGACATGAAATTGAAACTGTGGTTCCAGAAACAGAAAGTGAAGACAGAGTGAGGATGTGAGTCAGGTGGACAGAACTGGCCACACCTCTCTGGAGCTGTGATTGCCGATGTCCATGGAAATTGCCCCATTACTTAAGGAAGCCAACAGAGAGCTCCCAAAAGGCCAGCAGCAGCAGTGTCCAACCTCTGACCATGGGTCACATGCTTATCTATGGTGTCAGACATCTGGAAAAGCATGAACTGCATGGACCTTTGCTTTTGCTCATCTGCTCTCCTGAGTGGTCACGTGTTTGATGTGTGGCCCAGGACAGCTCTTATTCTTCCAATGTGCAGCAGAGGAAAGAAAAGTTTGGACCCTCTCCTAAGCTCAGCTGAGTCAATGCAGAGTCAACTGCTGCTGATGAAACCTCAGCAGATGGGGCCCTGTGTCCTTGGGGCTGGAAAGGTCCCTCTGTTGCCTGGCGGTGCCTCCTTCCCCATCTCTGTTCCAGCCCTAACCAGGGAGACAGCAGACGGCTGCCTCAGCCCATCAGTCTGCCCTTCTCATTCAGCAGGGCCTTCCCTACTTCTGCCATAATGGGAGGAAAGCAGATGCAGCCAAAATGAACGTTCCTGGGACATTTTCCCACCTACAGAAACCCTGATGGCCGCACAGTCAGAAAAGAGTACAGTATCACAGGCTGGCGGCCTTCATTCCTCTTTTTCATACCCAAGAAACTGTCCTTATATGTACTGAAGAAGTTTCTCACATATGTGGGTCTGTATGAAAGTTTTGAGATACACAAAAATCAAGAAATGTAAAATCTGCACAGATGGAAACAAATGCAGCCCTCCCAGCTCTCGGAGGAGCACAGGTGAGTCAGGACGGCTGCTGCCCACTGTGTCTCTCGGAAGCAGAACAATGGGCCATGACACAGTCTGTCTCCAAACCTTTGTAGTGATCCACAAGTTCTTCAAAGCTTATATTTTATGCAATGCCTTTCTCCAAATTGTGATTTTATGAGCCTGCGTGGGGGGGGAGAGGGTGATGACTGTCAGTCACCCTTGTAAAGGCTTTCTGTGAGTTGTGGTGTTTAGATCAAACTGGATATGGAAGCCCAGGCATTCTGAAGAGGAGAAACATCAATGTAAATAAATGTAATTTCTAAGTAAAATATGCTTCCACCTAATTGAAAAGTCATTACCAATTAGCCAAATACAACTCTAATCAGACATGAATGACGGAGGAATTCTATATTTAGAAGAAGAACACAGGTTGGCATTTGAAAACACTCACTCTCATGCCATTAGCCTTGAAAACCTTTTACCAGGTAATGTAGATGTGAGTTTTAATTCCCAGTATCAAACCAAGACTAAAATTATTTTAATTATGGCCAACTGGGCAAAGGAACACTGATGTCTAATTGCTACGTGGTAATTCTGCATTCTGTCCTTGGGCAACACCTGAGCACTTCAATAATTCATTAAAGCACTTCCCTGAGCATCAATTAGCAAATCATGGGCCCTGATTACTTTACTTGAGGAAGTCACCCTGTGCAAAAGACTTTCACCAACCATCAACACATAGGGAAAAAGGAAAACCCTAACCCTATGCTTTTTCATTAAAATAATATAAAATTTTACAATAGCCTCAGCTGTCCACGAGGCCTGACAATTAAAATTTACAAACACATCCTAGGAAAAGTGTGAAACTTGTTGGTGGGACTGCAAACTAATACAGCCAGCCTCTTTGGAAAGAAGTATGGAGAATCCTCAAAGAACTTAAAATAGACCTTTCATTTGATCCTCTAATCCAATTACTAGCCATCTACCCAGAAGGAAAAAAAAATTATTTTATCATAAAGACATTTACACTAGATTGTTTATCACAGCTCAATTTATAATCACCAAGATGTGAAAGCAACCCATGTGCCCATCAACCCAGGAATGGATTAACAAACTGTGGTATATGTTCACCGTGAAATACTATTCAGCCATTAAAAAGATGGAAACTTTATATCTTTTGTATTTACCTGGATGGAGTTGGAGAACATTCTTTAGTAAAGTATCACAAGAATGGAAAAGCAAATATCCAATGTACTCAATACTAATATGAAGCCAGTAGATGAAAGCCCACACAAGAGAGAAACTCAATCAAATTCAAGTTGGAGGGGTGGGAGAATGAGGGAAGAGGCAAAGAGGAGGAGGGAGGTTGGAGAGAGGTGGGTGAGCCCCCACCTAACGGGCACAATGTGAGGGTACATGGCACACCTCCTGGGTGTGGGATACCACCTAACAAACTGTAACCTAAATTTGTACCTTCATATTAATCTGAAATAAAAAAGAAAAAGTGCTACACACTCCATTGCTGGATATCCCCACGGTCCCCTCTGAAGTGCTGCCCTTGGGAAGCTGGGTACCAAAACCAGTGGCTAGTCCACCCTGCACAGCAATTTTTCACTTCAGATCACCAACTCGTACTTTTTTCATAGGCCATTTGTGACTTTGACAATCTAAGGGTTATTGTTGCTATTTTATACTATTTTACCTAAAAACACCAAAATGAAAAAATTATTATGAAATAGAGGAAAAATTGATGAAAAATACAAAAATGAAAGTCTATAAGGGAAAAGATAAAAATGAGATAACCTCAAAGTATATTTCCTTAGGTACACAGAGAAGTCATTCCATAAATATCTGTTGAATGGTAAAAATCAAAGAAAAAGCCTATATTTTCAACTCATAGCCCAAGTTTTCACTCCCACTGCTGATAAATAGGAGCAGTATTTGTTCAACATGAAATTTAACTTTTTTGCCCATGCTGTTCCACCTCCCTCTGATAAAGGCAGTTCTACCAGAAAAATCACCAGATTAACGACAGCAAGCCAAGTGAGGAAAGGAGGATTTACTGATTGGATAATCAATCCTGAGCAACTAAAAAAAAAAAAAAAAAAAAAAAAACACCTTCCTGGGGTTTACTGACTCATGGTAATAAGCAAACACTGAGTGTGCGCCTCCTCTGTAATTATTATCATTATCAACACTCTTCTCAATGGGTTTTAAGGGCCGATATTGAGGCAGAATTGAGCAGGAGGGGAGAATACTCAGTGCACCCCTTTATTATTATTGTCATTATTATTTCTGTATCTAGTGTGAGGAATGCCTCCAAGACAGGAATCAGGCCCAGGGATACGTGTCAGTGCTTGCACAGCACAGAACACCATTTGCAAGCTTAGGAATCTCTGGGTGGGGGAGGTGTCTCAAGTCCTGGATTCCACATCCTTCCCGCCCCCTCCCTCACCTGTGATCTGGCAAGTGTGAAGGTGGCCAGGGAGTTTAAATCTTGAAAGAACAGGTGCTGGGCAGGGAGACAGACAAGCGCTACTCAGCAGCAACAAGGATGGAGTAGCCAGAGTGCAGCGGGCAGAGTCTGGGAGGGCAGGGGTGTGTCCAGGGCTGGGCAGAGTTCAGTGGGCAGCATCTGAGAGGGCAGGGCTGTGTCCAGGGGCTGTGCAGAGTTCAGTGGGCACAGTCCAGGAGGGCAGGGGTATATCTGGGGACTCTGCAGGGCTCAGTTGTCCTTGCTCATTTTTCCTGTGGTGAGATGAGGCTAGTCTTGGCCACAGCTGAAATCACTTCACCTGCACCTGTTTTGTACACATGAACAATTCTGTGAGCCACCTGAGGCTCCTTCAAACAAGCAAAAAAGCTTTTTTTGTGGCAGCATCTGTGGCTCAAAGGAGTAGGGCGCTGACCCCATATACCAGAGGTGGCAGGTTCAAACCTGGCCCCAGCGAAAAACTGCAAAAAAAGAATGTTTTTTTTTTTCTGTTTGAGTTAGACAGAGTGGATTTTTTTGTTCTGCAACTAAAGTTCTGGGTTTATAAAGAGAGTCAAATACAGTTTTTATTTATTTTTATTTTTTTATTAAGTCATATATACATAGATCATGAATACATTTATGCACATGTTGGGTACAACGTGTTGATTTTTTACTAAAAGTTAATTTTCTGGAAATGAGGTGGGTGCAAACACAAAAACTAGACCAGCCAATTTACAAATGACTTACTTTTCCCCACACCTCACTGCTCCCTACTTAAGGATGATTTCCTCATTATGTATATAGCTCATGTGGTCACCAAAGACTTCACTACCTGTTTACCCTTTGAAAAATACTTTGTGGTGCTCACTTCAGCAGCACATATACTAAAAAATTGGAATGATACAGAGAAGATTAGCATGGTCCCTGAGCAAGAATGACACACAAATTCGTGAAGTGTTTCATATTTTTCCAGACATGCCAAGAGATTCTGAAATTCAGATAGCAGACAGTTTCAGAACCCCAGCATGACTCAATCTGAATAAGACCTCCCTCAGGCATATCATAATTAACTTGAATAAAGTTAATATGAAGGAGAAAATTCTGAAAACAACCAGATGTAAGAAATCCATTACCTACAAAGGGAAGAATATTAGAATGACTGCATATTTCTCTGCTGAAACTTTTCAAGGCAGAAGAGGGTGGTCATCAACTTTTAATCTCCTAAAGCAAAATAACTTTCAAACCAAGATCCTGTATCCAGCTAAACTGAGTTTCATTCATGATGGAGTAATGAAATACTTTAATGACATTGATATTTTGAAGAAATTTGCCATAACCAAACCAGCTCTTCAGGATATTCTCAGACCTATCCTCCATAATGAACAGCCCAATCCTCTACCACAAAAGTAAACTCTCAGAAACTTTTGATCAAACTCCAACTTCCACAGTGGCAAAAGGATTAAAAATGTCCACTGGACTTTCGAAAAACTCGATACCCAAAATTTTACCAGACTTATCTGTGTTCTCCATTAATGTGAACGGCTTAAACTGTCCTATAAAGAGGCACGGATTAGCTGACTGGATACAAATACTCAGGCCAGATATTTGCTGCATACAAGAGTCACATCTTACCTTAAAAGATAAATATAGACTCAGTTGAAAGGATGGTCGTCCATATTTCAGGCAAATGGTAATCAGAAAAAAGCAGATGTTGCAATTCTATCTGCAGACACAATAGGCTTTAAACCAACAAAAGTA